>JACEIK010008388.1:28690-63037 GCA_018107945.1 Datura stramonium | reverse complement strand
ATTTATGAATGTTTTGAAAACCTTGAGCCTTACATTTGCATTATGATATTTATGTTACGATCACGTAGTCCTACTCTAATGAACTTTTATGTATTTTAAATTTCCGTTTTACTTACCTTGCATACTCAGTACATTCCACGTACTAACCGCATACTCTATGTTGTATCATTTCATGATATAGGCTCCGGTCTCTAGACTCAGCTTCGTCACTAGCCAGCTTCCGGAATTACCATCCAATCCCTATTGGTGAGTCCTCATCTATCGAGGGCCCCTCTTCTATTCAGTTATGTTTACTTATTTGCAGTTTCAGACTTAGAGATTTTGTTGGAGTCTTGTCCCATCAACTCATCAAAATTAGAGGCTTTTTAGAGAATAGAATTTATTCAGCTTTAGACTGGTGTTGTATATTCATCTTACTATGTTATGTTCGGATTTCCGCCATGTCTATTATGTTAAGTCTTCCACTTTATTGGATTAAGTAGATGTAGGTTCATACTGATCTTGGGCAGAATTATATTCCCAAGTGATACTCAAATGCTTCATTTCGTCTTGTTTATCCATCGTTATTTGTGCATTCTCATGTGATTTGTAGTTAAAATGTGAATTTATGCTAACCAACATGATTAGTGCTTTTTGCAGAAAAATGTAATTTTAGGAAGCTAAGATGCATGTAGGTAGAAGCCGGGAATGGACTCGAAGCGGCTTGATGGAGAGAGGTCAGGAAGCGGCAAATATAGGGGCTCGCGATGCCGACCTGTCATGGCCCCGCCATCGCCCGAGGCGATACGCCCTCCCGGATGAGTTATTTTGGCAAATTTCCGGTGAAGGTCCGCATTGCCTCGTGACACGGAGGCAATGCCACGTGATACAAGCCGTGGCACGTTGGAATATTTATCACGGAACATCAAATTCGGTAAGAATTCGCCCGGCTTGGCCTTCATAGCACATTGACCAAGCCCCACGTTGCATGTTGTAGCACAGCGAGGAGTAAATGCTTGAGGACTTGATTCAAGAGGGGGTCCGCATTAGCTCCGTGTCACGGAGCGGTGCTCAATGCACTCGACACGTTGCTTGTTATTCCAGGAAAAATTCCCACTAGTATAAATAGCACACTTAGGTTCATTTTTAGTATTCTGACTTAGTTGAGCAGGACGTGGGTTACGGGCGGTTGAGGGGACGAAAATCCTAGGGTTCTTCTCTATCTCTATCTCCTTTATTTCAATTGTTTGTATGATTTATACTCATTTGATGATGTTTAATCCATAAATGAGTGGCTAAATTCACTTCTTGCTGAGGTTAAGAACATTTTGTAGTGTGTAATTGTTGACCATTTTGGGTTTCATCTTTCTTCAATGAATTTGTTCTATCAATTCAACATTGCTTACTACATTAATGTTTGGCCAATGGCTAATGTATATCTAAAAAATACGGTTTTATCTTGAAAAGGAAAGAAATTGAAAGTTGTGAATTGGTAAGGATATGATCTCTTCTTAATTGGAAAATTGGGAGTTGATTTACCTTCAGAATAGAAATATATCTGTAAGTCGTACTAGTCAATTAGGGAATCGGTTTTGTATGGCTTGAACATGAATTTCTTTTATCACGGAAATATAGGTTGAAAGTTCACTTGATTAGGGAAGTTGGGTAGAATACGAAAGTTTCTATTCATACGTAATTCATGACTAGCAACCAAAGGAAGATTAACGAATTGTATCATTAAATTACTTCCCCACCGTGTTCGATTTAGCCTCAGTATGCTCATTACTATAGTTCCAGGATCACTTTATAGTTTTGTCTTAGATTAGTATAAACTAGGAAACAAACTCTCCAAATCTTCTTTAATTTGTTGTCTGCATTTTAAAGTTAGAGGTTCATTACTTAAGTCGATTATTACCTTGGTTCAGTCCCTGTGGGATTGATGCTTGGCTTACTTACATTTTACTACTTGTTCGGCCACGTGCACTTGCGTGTAGTTGCAGCACGAACAAGTTTTGGTGCCGTTATAGGGGGCGCTTGGTGGCAAAATTTTCTTAAGTGTTAGTTTGCTATTTCTATATTAGTGCGACAACTTGGTCTTAGCACATATTTTGCAGATATTGAATTACATTGAACATTGGCAAAGCAAGGAGGCGGGCAGACTCATACTTAGGCGGAAAGACAATTCCATTGTCAAGGAAAGCTCTAAAGAGAAAGCTACAGTTGCTCAGACAAACAATTCTGGAACACTGACAGAATCCACCACTTGTGTGAAGGTGTGGTACCAGAGAGCCAGCTAGCGGGTTCGCGAAGTGGCAATCCCATGCTAACAACGTTACATCAAGCATTCACAAACTGAGCCGGGGGAGGGAGGTTTGAGCTGAAGCAGAGAACAACATGGTGCAATTCTTTTATTGGCTTTGATTCCACAGGTCTCCCTCACGAGGATCCACTTAACAACACCTACAAACTTTTTTGGAGATAAGTGACACCACATCCCGTTTGAGTGTCAGCCAGTTATGTCGAGCTTACATTGTTCCATTTCACTTTTAGGAGAAGCTAAAGGTGGTTGAAAATTTGAGCCACCTAATTCCATCACCACGTGGGATGATCTTGCAAAGAAATTCTTGATAGGATTCTTTTCATCCAGTGAAACAACAAGACTTAGAAGTCAAATTCTAAGTTTTAAACAAAGAGAGGGGAGAATCTATATCAAGCTTGGGAAGATTCAAATCGATGTTGGAGTTGTCCTCATCACCACTAATCCAATGATGTGCTGGTGCACACTTTCATAGGGTTTGGAACCCCACACAAAAATTTTCTTTGGACTCGGTAGGGGACAAGCATTGAAAAGACGTATGAGGAGAAGTTTTGTATGCTTTGTTAAATCGTATTTCGCAGGAAATCCAGTGGAATGCCGGACTCTTCAAGAGGAGGAACAAGGAAAGAAGTTGGAGTCTTCGTCTTGAGAAGTGGATGGTTTTTACAGCTATCACTTTGCCTGATTAGCTCGTTATGACGACTCAACACCCCACTTGATAATATGAGCTTAATCGATCTCAAGCCCCGAGTGAATGTAGTGCGACGATTTGGTGTGAAGTGTGCGAGGTAATGAACACTCAGGCGAGAGTGTTGTGGAGCAAATCTGAATTCGGTGAACTTTGTTGGTAATGTAGAGAGGAATAATCACCAACAGTATGGCAACAACTACAATTCTAACTGGAGGAATCACCGAATTTCTCTTGGGGTAGTTACAGCCATCAAGGGCGGTTCGAGGTGGGCGCGGAGAAATCAAGGCGCAACAGAACTATCGATCGCGTACAAAAACAACAATGCACCTCCTCCACTACCATCACCCAGCACGAGAGATGTTCAAACTATGATAGCTAACCAGCTCAGTGCCCAGGCTGACTATGTGAAAGTGGCAGCGTGTAGGCTAATCGATTAGCTACAAAGGCGTTAGGTGATTTGGGCAATTTGCTGGATCTCAAAACACCAGACCTAGAGGAGGACTTCCAGTGACACGATCCCAACCCCAAGCAAGTGAATCCAGTGACCACAAGGGTAGTTCTGACTTAAAGAGGTGGAACAAGAAAGACCACCTCAATAGTGGGAAGCGACAGAAAATGATAGGGAGCACAGTGATGAGAGGAGGAAGAAGAAGGATGTTGAACCAGAAAGACCACCACCCCGTTTCCCTCAAAAATTAGCCAAACACAAGGAGAGCGTGTTTCAAAATGTTCATGGAGGTGCTTAAGCAGGGACATATCAATTTACCTCTTGTTGATGTTTGCGAGGGAGTGCGAAATGCATAAAGTACATCAAGGACATCGTGGAGAACAAAAGTAGGTTGAGCCGAGAGTACGCTACGGTGGCTCTTACGGAGGAGTGCACCTTCCCGGATAAAAAGCAGGTTGCCCACAAACACTCAAGGACCACAGGAGCTTTACAATTCCAAATTACAATTGGGCGAGTATCCGAGCTCGCGGATTATGATATTTTCAGACGAGCATTAGCAGTGCGACATCGGTATTCCAAGAAGTTAGAGCTAGGAGTCCTAGACCAACAACGGTGATCTTGCAACTAGCGGATCGTTCCTTGGCAAGACGATGGCATTGTGGAGGCGTCTTTGGTGCAAGTGGGCTCCTTATCTTCAGGTGAACTTCGTTGTGCTGGATTTGGGCAGGCATGATGTCATTTATTTTGGGACGTCCTTTCTTGGCGGCAAAACGCTAGTGATGTAGGCTGCGGGCGGCTAACCATGCGACGCCACGACAAGGTGAGTATTTGATGTGTACAAGGCCACAAAGCTTCCGACCGTATCGAGGAACTCTCGGTGATCAACGTGCTTGATCAAGTTGATATCACTCGGAGTTGTTGAGTCACGGGAGTCATTAGAGAGAGCTCGCCGTGAAGGATCCATAAAGCGGAGTTATGTAGCGAGATCGAGATGCCACAGTCGCGGTTGATGGGCATCGGTGTAAGCATGACATAGGTGAGGGCATTGTTCGAGGAAACGCCGTCACCCTAGGGTGAATGAGCTTAAATAGCGTCGAGCCGCGATGGTAAACGGTATTGTACCCACGGGGAGGCAGCTAAATGATATTATTTTATTTATATGTACGATTAGTTAATTAAAAAGAAAAAGAAAGAAAAAAAAGAGAAAAAAATATAAAAATGTAAATATAAAAAATATATATATTGTGTTGTGTTTAAAACCTTGGGATTCTAACCAATTTCTTGTTGTAAGATAATTTCGGAGTTGATCGGAGGGCAAAAATGAAAAGAATCGCAAAGGAAAAAGTGAGCTAAGAAAAATAAAAAGTGGCAAAACGGTGAGCCTACGAGATGACTCGCGTGTCTCGAAGGAGGAGCCTCTCGCGTTATCCTACGTGACACGTTGGTGATCATCTGGAATTTTGCATTCCCAGAACACCTGTGATAGCTAAATGTACGGAGGGTGCTCCGCATTACCCTCCGTGACATGTTGAAGTGTTATTTTGCGTCAGATCACACCGGAGTGGCAGGTGACCAGCGCTTACCGTTTAACTGATTTTGCCTCATTTCCCCATTCCTTCTCCCCCTCAAAAGAACCAAACATCCCAAAAATCCTTCCTTTCTCAACGTGACACGGACCTAGAGCACCCACATTTTCTTCAAGTTTTCTTGATTTTATCTAATTCAGGTATGTTCTTCCACTTCTATCTCAATTCTTGTCAGATTTTGATTTTGAACATGTGATGTGAGTAAAACTTGCCCTAAGTAGAAATTGTGATTAAATTCATTTAAGAAATTGTTGATTGATGTTCGTAATATCATTGTGATTGTATGAGCGATATATACATGCTTGCCGAATTTTTGTGAAATTGCTGACTAGGGTTTGAATTTGAATATGAAGAAGTAAAAGTTGAAGTTGAAATGTAATTCTTGTTGGGTTGTGCATGTTGGGTGAGTAAATTGTGTTGTGCTTGCGATAATATGCTAAAGGAGGCGATGGATTTTCGGGGTAATGAAATTGTGATATGCATAGAAGTGGTGAATTTATAGGTTTGTGTTGATAGAAATTTTAAGCTAAGTGCTGTCTTGATGAAATGTTAGATAGTAATATTGTGATTAGGCGTACGAAGTACGAGTATATAAATTTATACAGTGAATCCTCTGAATCTACCCAGCTTATTTTCGTTGTTTTCTTGTCTTTTTATTTAAATGGTAAAATGAGAGAGGATGATCTTGCCGTAATCTTTTGAAATTGTGGCTAGGAGCTAAGTGTGGGTGGCCTAAGCTTAACCCAACCTTAGTTAAGCTAACTTTAATTGGCCCGACATTGGGACTATCTTGCTTGATTTGGCGGGAACAATGGCAGCGAGGCAAGACAAAGGCAGAGTGCGCATCTACATCGGGCGCCGGAAGTAAGAGAATCGGCCCAGGGCAACGTCGCAGCAGCACCAGCAGTTCCGCGCGGCCAACGCCACCAATATGGAACCCGGGTGACGAATGAAGGAAAAGTGGTATACAAAACCTCAGGAGAACAAATACCTCCCAGAGGAGCACATTGCAAAGGGGAGCCTTTAGCGCAGGGAGTTCCCTCCCGTTGTCCACGGATTGACACTCTTGGGCTGAGCTTCATCTTTGAAGAGCCCAAGGGAGTGCAATCTACACTGAATCGGGAGTTCTATGCAAATTGGAACAGACGCTCCCTTGATCACACCGTCAAAATAAGGGGTCAAATTGTCACTCTTGAGCTCAAATCACCCTAAATGCCATCTTGGGAACGCGGAACACGAACGCCCATGTACTCAGAAACGCTGAACATCCACTCCACCATATGCGGATATCAGATGCACCTTGTGTGGAGCCCGTTCGGCAGCACGTTAGGCGAGCATAAGGAAGGGGCTACCATCAGACTGCCCTACTCACGAGATGAACGAAACCGAGATGAAATTTGAAAATTGTTCATTCTTACTGATTAGGGGTGCACATGGCAGATGTCACCCGGGATCGTGTATGCTAGTGTATTCCCTGATAGAAAGGGCTGGAGATCAATGTTCGGGCAGTGATCATATCCTCCATGAAGAGAGCTCGTTTGCATCAAGTGCAGTACGGGTTTGGTGGCTTGGCGACCCACGTTCCTGAGGGCTGGAAATATTGAGGAAGAGGACCTAGATTACATCCCACAGCAGATGGATAGGCGTGCAGTGGACGTCACAAGGCAAGGCACCCGACACCACTCCTGGGCAATTCTTACACTAGCCGAGCGACATGCTCGAGATGATAAATACATGGCACGCATGTTAGAAACCCAGATGCTCAGTTTGCATTGGCGAAGGCTTGACAGCGAGAGGATGGCTGTGGCAGCAACTTAGACTACCCCTTGGCGACGCTAGGAGCTCTATGTCGGGTGGGCCTAGTTTTTGTGGAGCTGGCGGTTGCACCAGCGTCCCCACCCGATGAGGCACGTGTTAGCGACTCCGATCTTTGGGTCGGATATGAGAACGGCAGGGCGATTCCAGACATGGGAGATGAGCGGCTTTGGCGGCGAAGAAGTTGAATACTTCGATTGATCGGGGAGTTTCACCGCCCACTTTTGTGCTATGTTGAATTCATGAACACTTTGAGGACCGGTGTTCGGTTTTATAATGAGGTGGGGAGTAGTTAGGTGTTGGTCGTTGTCTTGTTTTTGTTGATATTCATGTTACACATTGTGTACTTGGAAAAAAATTGTGACCACATGATTTTTGTATTTGTATGTTTGTATTGTAATTAATGTGAAACTGTTGTGTGTTGTTGAATGTGGTTAGGCGGATTTGTGTAAATATTTTTTCGAAATCATTGATATTTTTAAAAAAATTTACCGTTAAATTATTTTATGATTGGGTTTCTCGAAGTTTGTTTTTGGTTCTTTTACCGGAATTAGTCCCATTGAACCGAATTCGTAAATAGTGATGGATTCCTATGATGGATGGATGTGAGCCGTCTTAAAGAAATGTAGTTGATAGGGTAGTTTTGTCTTTTATTTTTGTTTGTTTGTTTGTATCCCAAGCGTGTTTGCTGCACTTTATGGTTACGAAATTCTGTTGTGTGTTGTACATGATATTTAGAATGGAAAGGTGATTCGGATGAAAGCATGCAACTTTGTAAATATGTTGAGATACCTAGGCCATAGAGTTCGATTCGGTGTGATTGAGGCTTAATGTTTAGATTGTATAATTAGTGATTGAAAGTCTGTGAATATGTCTTGAGTTGAGTATGTGCAATGAGTGTCTAGTGAGGTTTCGATTATTCCATGCTATTGTGAATTGTCTAGAACTTGCCTGGTGTATGTAGAAAATGAAATAAAGGAAGTGTAGTGTAGGAAAGGATGGTAGGCGTTTCTTTGTTTAACCGAAAGTTTTCTTTTTCCTTGCACCCACCTCGAATGTCAATCCTAGTTAGCCCATTGAGCCTTTAGCCTATATTTTTCTTTTCGTGAAGAGTTTAAACGAGCTTAACCCCTTCTTTTCATTATCCATTAAATTTGATCCAAAACTCTTAGCACCCAAGAAAAATAATTTTCCCATAATGTCAAGGAGTGAGAATTGTGAAAAGAAAGAAAAGCAAGTGATGAAAGTAAAGAAAGATCAAGGTGCACTGGCCCAGGTTAAAGAAAATAAGATGCATAACTAATCTTTGATGTGGAGTGGGTCATTAGCAAAGAAATGGGAATTTCAAAAAAATAATAAAGAAAGACTTCAAGAATGGGGAGGATGAAGGAAGAAACAATGCCCATAATATTGATGAGATGTATTGAAAATCGCTTAAGGATGCTAGTTATACTGTGTGGTTAGCCCAGGTATTACTAGTTCCGTAGCTTACATTACAACCCATTAAGTCCTACGTGATCTTACATCACGCGTCCTTATATTAATGGAGTAATACACTAGAGAGGCAAGCCATGGTTCATGACATAATGCATGTGAATTCTTTGGGAGAGAGAGCGGAAATCATGTTTATATGCCCACTGCATATAATGTCTTAGGTTCATGTGATTGAAAAGGAAAATTCTCTTGTAATGTGAGGGCACATGCTTGGCGGGGATTGAATTTCGTGTCGGATATCTTGATCGGCTGATTTGCATGAGTTTGCCAATATCGAGATGGTTCTTGAGTCTAGGAGGTCTTGATGTGTGGAATGTCATTGTATTAGTAGAGACTATGCATGTTTTCTTGATGATTTGCTATATTAAATAATCGGTATAACCGTAGCTCGGATTGTTGAGCCAGAGTGGCCATGATTGGGTGTCAATTGCATGAGGTGTAAGATTATTGTTCGAGGACGAGGAACAAGATTTTAGGAGTGTGGGGTAAGTGATCTTAGGCAGATTTATACCCAAGTGATACTCAAATGCGTCATTTCGTCTTATTTATCTATCCGAGTTTGTACATTCTCATGTAATTGTAGTTAAAATGTGAATTTATACTAACCAACATGATTAGCGTTGTTTTGCAGGAAAAATATAATTTTATGAAACTAAGATGCATGTTGGGAGAAATCGGTAATGGACTAGGAAGCGAGCAAGGGAAAAGGCCAAGGAAGGCATGAAATAAAGGGGCTCCCTTGATGGGCCCGTGCCACCAGCCTGCATCGCGGATGCCTTGCGGAGGATTAAATTGGCGACAAGTCCAGAGAAGGTCCACGTTGCCTCCATGGAACGTTGGACACCTTATCCTGGAACATGGCATTCCGGTGAAGATGCGCGGTGGGGCCCAGCCGTGGCACGTTGGCCAAGCCGTTGCCGCAGCCGTGGCACGTTGGCCAAGTTCCACACGTTGCACGCCGTGGCACGTTAGGCTTAAATACCTGGAGGGCCGAATTCCGGTGAGGTGCGCGGCCGTGCCGTGTCACGAAGTGCTCCCGCGATGCACTCGACACGTTGCTTGTTGTCGAGAAAAATTCCCACCGGTATAAATAGAACACTTAGGTTCATTTTAATTATTCGACTTGGTGGAGCGAACGTAGGTTACGAGCTGATTGAGGGACAAAAAATCTTAGGTTTTTTTCTCTATCTCTTTCTCCTTTCTTTCAATTGTTTGTATGATTTACACTCATTGATGATGTTTAATCCACAAATGAGTGGCTAAATTCACTAACTGGCCGAGGTTAAGAACATTTGTAGTGAAATGTGATTATTGATCATTTGATTTTCCATCTTTTCTTCCATGGTTGTTCTATTAATTCTTGTTCTTACTGCATTAACGTTTGGCCAATGTTAATGTATATCTAAAGTGCGGTTTCACTCGAGAGCAGAAATTGGGGTTGTGAATTGATAGGATATGATCTTTACTTAGTTTGGGAAAATTGAGAATTGATTTACCTTTAGGATAGAAATATACCTTAAAGTCGTATTAGTCAATTACGGAATCAGTTTTGTATGGCTAGAACATGAATTTCTTTTTATCCAGAAATGTAGGTGGAAGGTTCATGATTTTAAGTTGGGTTAAATACTAATCCATAGGCAATAATTCTTGACTAGCAGCGGAGGAAAGATTAATCAATTGTTTGATAATTTATTTCTCTACATGTTCGTTTTATCCTCAGTATTCTCATACTTATAGTTCAGACTCAATTTGTATATTCATTTTAGACTTAGTATAAATTAGGAAACAAATATTAAAATCTTCTTCATGCGGTATGCATTTTAAAGTAGCCGGTTTATTGACACTTGAGTAGATTGATACCGTGATTCCGGTCCACTGTGGGATCGATACTTAGCTTACTTAGAGCCATTTTACTATGACCGACCCGTGCACTTGCGTGTAGTCATCCCGAACCCGGCCGAACCAATGATTGCGGTATTTTTATTTAAGGATGAGCGTACTTATTTAAACAGGGACCGGATCGGGTTATGAGAAGAAGCATCAGGGAGATCCAGTTAGGAGGTTTTGAGGAGTTGTATCTCTTCATTGTATGGAGGGCACCACGGAGGCGAGTGGACGCGCACAAGGTGCTATAGTCGGGTTTCTTTTGTCCTACCTTTGTTCGAAACTCTATGGCATACGTCAAAATGTGTGATACATGTCAACGGACATGCACAATTGGTAGGAGGCAATAGATACTTGGCTACAACATATATTAGGAAGTGGAGATCTTTGATGTCAGAGGCATAGATTTCATGGGCCCGTTCCCCCCGTCATTTGGTAATCGTTACATCTTGGTGGCCGTTGATTATGTATCAAAGTGGGTTGGAAGCAATAAGCTTGCCCCGGGGAATGACAACAAGGTGGTAACAAAATTTTGAAAAAACACATTTTCTGAGGTTAGGGACACCACGAGCCATTATTAGTGATGGAGGGCTCATTTTTTCAATGCAAGTGTCAAGAAGTTGCTAGCTAAGTATAGGGTGTGCCACAAGGTGGAAACAGCATATCATCCCCAAACTAGTGGGCAAGTGGAGGTGTCGAACAAAGAAGAGACGGATTCTCGAGGAAAACTTGATGAATACACAATGTAGTGATTGGTCAAGCAAACTCAACGTGCGTTGTGGGCATATAGAAGCTGCTAACAAGACCGGTGGAACTTCTCCATACCGATTGGTCTATGGAAAAGTGTCATCTGCCGGTGGGGCTAGAACACCGAGCTTTGCAGTTTGTGAAATTGAATATGGACTTAGAGCTAGCAAGCAAGAAGAGGGCGTGCATCTCGAGTGAACTTGATGAGTTTTGTTGGCATGCTTATAAAAGTGCCAGAGTCTTTACAAGAAAAGAAAAGAGGTGAACACGATAATCATATGGTGCATCTTATTTTCGAGCCGGGGTAGAAAGTTTTGCTTTCAATTCAAGATTGAAGTTGTTTCCTAGGGAAATTGCGGTCCAAATGGTCGGGGCGTTTGAGGTAGTGAGAATGACCCCTTGCAGGCGGTGGAGTTGTGGCCCAAGAAGATGAAGTGCCACTTTCTTGGTCAATAGACATCGTTGTAAGCATTACTGGGGTAGAGGATGTTATTGGGAGAAGACGTCCGTCATTCTAGAGGATGAGTGAGCTTTAATGACGTCGAGCCGCGGCGATACAGCAGGCGCAGACGGCAGGTGAAATTGTTGTATTAGATGAGTAGAATTAGTTAAAAAGAAAAAGAAAAAAATAAATAGATTAAAATAAAACAAAAATTTTGTTTGTGTTTGAAACGTAATTCTAGCCAATTTCTTGTGTGAGATGAATTTCGAGTGGAACGGAGGTCAAATATGCAAAGGATCGCAAGGAAAAAAATTGAGGTGAAAAAAAATAAAAAGTGGCGGGGCGGTGAGTACGCGTTGGCTCCGTGTCGCGGAGGGAGAGACCTCCGCGTTACCCTTTGTGACAGTTGAAGCTGATGCAGGTACTCAAATTCCGAAATACTCTGCGATAGCTCAGGTGTCACGGAGCATGTGCTCCGCGTTACCCGCCGGGACACGTTGAGGTGTAATGTGCGTCGGGTGCCTGGTCTGGGCAACAACAACCCCCTTTTAGCAGAAATCCCTGTTTTTCCCATTTCCCAGTCCCCTCATGACAATCCCTAAATCCCCCTCCCCCAACGTGACACGGACCTAGGATCGAAATTTCTTCAACTTTTCTTCGATTTCATCGGATTAAAGGTATGTTCTTGAACTTAACCTTAATTTTTGCTTAAATTTTCAATTTTGAGCATGTGAGGTGAGTAAACCTTGCCCTAAGTGTAAAATAAGCTTGAATTCATTTAAGTTATGATTGATTGATGTTCATAGTATCGTTGTGATTATATGAACTCGATAAATGCATGTTTGATTGAATTTTTGTGGTTTTTTTTGTTTTTTTAAATTTAATTAATAATAGAATTTATAATTGTTTAATTTTAAAATGTTCATAATTTGGTTGTGCATGTTGGGTGAGGTGAATTATATGTTGTGAATATAGATATGCTAAATAAACAAGGGATTTTTGGGAAAATGAAATTGAGGTAAATCTGCATATGGTTGTATTTAATAAATTTTGGCAAAATGCCTTATGTGTAAAATACTGATCGATAGTGATATTGTGATTAGCTGTACGAAATTCGAGTAGTACATAGTACTTATTCCATCGACTTATCTGGATGCACGAGACATGTGATTGAAAGAATTTGGAAAGAATGATTGTCTTGCCGGGTGATTTTAATTGTGGGTAAAGACTAAGTGTGGGGTAGCCTAACTCAACCCAACCTTAGTCGAAGTTGTTTTGACTTGAATAACATTGGGGCCAGCCACGACGTTTGACGGGGAATGATATCAAAGCAGGGGCAAAGACAACGGAAAGGCGCATCTACATGGGCGCCGGAAGAAAGAGATTAGGCCCAGGAACAACGGTTCCAGCAGCACCGGCCCGGTTTCACGCCGGACAACGCCGTCCAATACGGAGCGATGGTGGCGACGAAGGAAGAAATGGTATGCAAAACATAAGAAGACTAAATTACTTCCCAGGAGCACATTGCATGGGAGCGCGTTGGCACGGGAATTCCCCAGAATCATACACCGGATTGACAGCGTCGGGGGCGAACTTCATCTTGAGAGCCCAAAGAGTGTAATCTCCATCGGTCCGGGTTCTACGCCAGCGGAACCCGACACTACCTTAGGCTCTTCTTATTCAAGATAAGGGAAGGTTGTCACCTTTGATCCCCGTCACCTGAATGCCATCTTAGGGGCGCGGGACACGAGACGCCCATGTACTCCACAGCGGTAGACATAGCACCTTATGCGGATATCGAGCGCACTCGTGGAGCCACGATTACGTGACGCGGTGGAGAGCCTAAGAGCAGGGGGCTACCATCGAAATGTTTGCCTTACTCTCAAATGAACAGGAAGCGGGGATTTGGCTTAAAATTGTGTGTTCCTTCCAGTCCGGGGTACATGACAGATGTCACCAGGGATCGAGGGTAATGCTTGGTTTATGCCCAGATGAAAGGGATGGAGATTAATTTTGGGGCGGTGATCATCTCTCCGCCATGAAGAAACCCGTTTGCATCAAGGGCACAAGTACGGGTTCGGTGGTTTTGCGGCCCTGGGGCCTGATATCGAGGAAGAGGCCACTGGACTCACATCCCACAAATGGATGTGTGCCTTGGATGTCACAAGAAAAACAAGGGATGACACTACTCACGAGCCACTTCTCACACACTAGCCAAGCGACATGCCAGGGATGATCATTATATAGCCCATATGTTCGGGATACGAATGCAGCGGTGCGCATAGGCGGGAGGCCAACAATAGAAGATGAGGGCGTGGCAGCGCGGCGGATTACCCCTTCGGCGAAAATACTCGGGCTCTATGCCGAGTGGGGCCAATTTTTGTGGAGCCTGTAGACGACGATGTCCCCACCGATGAGGAGACACGCCGTGAGGACTCGAGATGTTAGATCGAATGAAGACGGCGACGATTTAGATATGAGACGAAATGGCACTGATGAAGAAATTGAATACTTAGATTGATCGGGGAGTTTCACCACCTACTTTTGTGCTATGTTGAATTATGCTTGAACACCTTTGGGGACAATGTTCGGTTTTAAGTGTGTGGTAGGGTAGTTAGGTGCCAGTTCTTTTGTTGTTGTTATGTTCATGTCTTGTGTATTTGTGCACATGAAAAATGTGACCACTGTGATTTTGTGCGTATGTTTTGTATTGTAATTCGGTGTTGTAATGAATGGTAAGCTGTTGTGTGCTGTGTTGAGTTATTGTTGGCTGGTTGTGTAATATATTTTTGTTTCTATCGAAATTATCGATGGCCACTAAAATTTTGTTGAATTATTTTTATGGTCGTTTCTGAGCGTTTGTTTCGGTGCTTTTACGAGAATAGTCCCATTGAACCGAGTCGTAAATAGTATTCCTATGATGGATGGATGACGTATCTTAAGGAAACGTAGTCGATAGGAGTAGATTTTCTTTCTTTTATTTTTCTTTTGTTTTGATTCCCAAACGTGCTTAAGCTACTTCATGGTTGAATTCTTCATTTGCGTGTTGTACATGATATTTAGAATGCAAAGGTGATTCGTATGAATGCATGCAGCTGTGTAAACATGTTGAGATACCCTGAATTATAGTTCGATTCGGTGTGATTGAGCTTAATGTTGAATTCTTGTAATTAGGCGATTGGAAAGTACGTGAATGGCTGAGTTGAGCATGTGCAATGAGTGTGAGGTGAGGTTTCAATTGTTCCATGCTATTGTGAAGTGTCTAGAACTTGCACAGTGTGTGTACGAAGCGAAATGAATGAAGGTGTATTGTAGGAAAGAATGTAGGCATTTTTTGATTTAACCAAAAGTTTTTCCATTATCATAGCTACCTTGAATGTACACCCTAATTTAGCCCCATTGGGCACTTAGCCTATTTTTTTCTTTCGTGAAAAGGTACAAGCGCGAGCTTAACCCCTTTTTTCATTATCATTAATTTATCCAAAACTCTTAAGAAAATAATTTTCCCACAGTGTCAAGGAGTGAGAAGTGTGAAAAGAAAGGAAAAAAGCGGAAGTGGTGAAGAAAAGAAAGGTCAAAGTACACTTGCTTTGAATTTAAATAAAATAAAGATATGTAACTAATCTTTGTTATTAAGTCTAGGGTGCTTAAAGAAATGGGAACAAAAATAAAGAAAGACTTCAAGAATGGAAGGATGAAGGAATAAACAATGCCCATATTATGATGGTGGGATGTATTGAAATGCGCTTAAGGAAGCTAGTTCTATTATTGGTTAGCCCGATATCTACTAGTTCCTTAGCTTACATTACAACCCGTTAAGTCCCCTCATTGATCTTACATCACGCATCCATATATTAGTGAAGTAATACACTAGAGGCAAGCCTAAGGTTCATGACATGATGCATGTAATTCTTTGGGAGAGAGAGCGAAATCGTGTTCCAATTACCCCATGTAATGCTTTGAGATCATATAAAAAAAAAGGGGGAAATTCTCTTGTGTGTGAGGCACATGCTTGATGAGAGATTGAATTTCGTGCCGGATGTCTTGATCAGTTGATTTGCATAGGTTGCCGAGATCGAGTCGATTCTTGAGTCTAGAAGGTCTTATTGTGGAGAATGTTATTGTATTGATAAGACTGTGCATGTTTTCTTGATGATTTGCTATAGTAAATGTAGTGCCAGAAGTAGCTTGAATTGTCGAGCCAAAGTAGCTATCTGTGGGTGTCAATTGCATGAGTTGTGAGATTGTTCGAGGACCGAACAAGGTTTTAAGTGTGGGGTAAGTGATCTTGGAGGTAGGATGTATGCCCAGAGTAGTATAAAGTACTTCATTTCGTCTTGTTTATCCATCGTTAACATTGCATTCTCATGTGATTTGTAGTTAAAATGCAATTTATACCCCCAACCAACATGATTAGTGTTTTTTGCGGGAAAAATGTAATTTTAGGAAGCTAGATACATGTTGGTAAAATTGGGAATGGACTCGGAAGCGAGAAGTAGTGGAAAAAGTCAGGAAAAGCAGCAAAATATAGGGGCTCCGCGATGGAGCCATGTCACCTTGCCATCGCGGAGGCATTCTACCTCGGATGAGTTATTTTGGCAAATTTCCGGTGAAGGTCAGCGTTGCCTCTAGTGACTACGGAGGCAATGCCTGCTTGTTACAAGCCGTAGCTTGCGTTGAGTATATTTATCTGGAATATCAAATTCCAGTAAAGGTTCGTGACTGCGCCATGGCACGTTGGCCAAGCCCAGCGTTGCATGTCGTGGCGGGCGAGGAGTAAGCAGGGACCTCATTCGAGAGGGTCAGCGTGCTTCCGTGTGGCAGAGCCAGTGCTCCGCGATACCTCCATGACACGTTGCTTTTTATTCGGGAAAAATTCCCACTAGTATAAATACTTTTGCCAGGTTCATTTTTAATTATTCGACTTAGTTGAGAGCAGGACGTGGGTTACGAGCCGATTGAGGGACGAAAATCCCACTGGGGTTCTTCTCTATCTCTTTCTCCTTTATTTCAATTGTTTGTATGATTTATACTCATTTGAAGATGTTTAATCCACAATTGAGTGGCTAAATTCACTTCTTCTTGAGGTTATTTGTAGTGAAATGTAATTGTTGATCATTTTGGGTTTTCATCTTTTCTTCAATGGTTGTTCTATCGAATTCTTGTTCTTGTTGCATTAATGTTTGGCCAATGTTAATTTATATCTAAAAAATCCAGTTTTATCTTGAAAAGGATAGAAATTGGAAAGTTGTGAATTGGTAGGATATGACTCTTACTTAGTTTGGGAAAATTGAGAGTTGATTCCTTAGAAATATCATCGAAAGTCATATTAGTTAATTAAGGAATCGGTTTGTATGGCTAGAACTGCAGATTTCTTTTATCACAGAATGTAAGTTGAAGGTTCATGATTGATCGAGGGCATATTTATGCTACTTGAGTGATACTCAAATGTCAGCTTTTTTGCCTTGTTTATCCAACAATGTGTACATTTCGCATGTAAATTGTAGGGAGCGAATTTATACTAACCAGCATGATTAGCGTGTTTGCGGGAAAAACATATTTTATGGAGTTAAGATGCATGTAGGGAATCGGAGATGGACTCGGGGAGCAGACGAAAGCGGAGTGGAGAAGCAAGGAATTCAAACTCCCATGATCTTTGGATTCGTGACACGCTATATCCAGCGGATGCGTCTGTCTGGGAGAGATATAAATTCAAGAAATTCCAGAGGGTCCGCGATCAAGCGTAGCGCGTTGGAATTAGTACCCAGAACCTTGACATTCGGTGAAGGTCGCGTTTGCACCATGGCACGGTGGGCATGCTCTGCGTTGCATGGCGTGCCACGTTGGGAGCAATTACGGGCGGCCAACATCCGAGAAGGCCTCCGCGTTTGCACCGTGTCATGGGGTAGTGCTCCGCGATGCACTTTCAAGTGACCGTTGCTTTGTATTCCGGGGAAAAAATTATCCCTAGTATAAATAGAACGAGTTAGGTTCATTTTTAATGATTCGACTTGGTGGAGCAAGAACGTCAGTTCTGAAGCCCGATTTGAGAGGGCGAAAATTCTTAGGGTTTTCTCTATTCCCTTTCTTCTTTCTTTCAATTGTTTGCATGATTTCCATTCATTTAGATGTTCAATCCACAAATGAGTATGGCTAATTCCCTTTTCTTGCTGAGGTTATGAATTGTTGTATTGAAATGTAATTATTTGATTATACGGTTGTTTCATCTTTTCTTCTATTGTTGTTCTATTTAATTCTTGTTCTTCTTTGCATTAATATCTAGCCCAAATCAATGTAAATCCAAAAAGTCGGTTTCACCCGAGGCACGAAACTGAAGTTGTGAATTAATAGGATATGATCTTTTCTTGGTTTGGAAAATTGGGAATTGATTACCTTCGGAGATAGAAATATACACAAGAAAGTCGTATTAGTCAGAAGTGAGAGAACCGGTTTTGTATGGCTTCATTTGTAGATTTCTTCTTATCAAGAAATGTAGGTGGAAGGTTCATGATTCTTAAGTTAAGGTTAAATCACGAGAGTTTTAATCCATAGGCATAGGTTCCGACTAACTTAGCCGGAGAAAGATAAACCATGTATGTCGATGATTAATTTCTTTACGAGGTTCGTTTCAGCCTCGGCATGCTCATTCATAGTTTCAGACTCACTTGTATACTTATTCTACTTTAGTATAAAAAGTTTCCAAAATATAAAAACTTTTCTGTACACTGTTGTCTTCATAATTACAGTTTTAGTAAATTAACACTTGAGAAGGTTTTACCTGTAGTCAGTCCCTATCGGTTCGACATTCCGGTTCTTAAAAAGGGCCACTATATTGCTTGGGTGGCGAGCCAAAACCCAAACTTAGTCGAAGCTAATTTTTAACCTCGGCCGACATTGAGGCTGTCTGTTTTTTCTTTGATAGGAACAATGTCGGCGAAGCGAGACAAAATGGCGCATGTTCCTCGAGCGCCGGGCAGAGAGTTGAGGCCAGGAGGCGGCGGCCCAGCGGCAAGCGATTCCACGCGGCCGGCGCCGCCAATATGGGCTTCGCGATGGGTGACCGAGGAAGGAAGAAGTGCAAACGCAAAGGAGAACAAATACTTCCCGGAGGAGCATGTTGCAAGGGACCCATTGCTTGCAGGAGTTCCCCCGGATAGTGCATCGGATTATTATTTCTTGGAGCTACGTTTCATTTTGATAGGCCAAGTGCAATCTGCACTTGTCAGAATTCTATGCATGGAGACAGCGCTCGAAGTCACACCATCAAAATAAGGGGCCAGATTGTCACACGGAGCCTCACCACCTCAGCTGCCTAGGGGCGCAAAATGCGGACGCCCACGTACTCCGGGTTGAATATCACTCCACCCTATGCGGATATCGAGGACGCACATTGTGTGGAGCCCGACTCTCTGACACGTTGGAGCAGGCACAAGGAGAGAGGCTACCATCGAGACATTGCCCTATTCACGGATAGACGAGGGAAGCCGGGATCGGCTAAAAATTGTTTGCTCATTTGATTCAGTGGGCATGGCGGATGTGACCGGGATCGTGTATATGCAATTGTATGCCGATGAAAATTTGGAGATTAATGTAGGGCGGTGATCATATCCGCCATGAAAACCGGTTGCATCAAGGAGGCACGAGTCACGGGTTTGGCGGGTTGCGGCCACGTTCCTGAGGGGCTTAGAGGTAGAGGAAGAGAGGCCCTAGACTTCATCCCACAGATGGAGAGAGGCGTGCCATAGATGTCACAAAGATTAAGGCACTAGGCACCGCTCCACGAACCCGATTCTCACACTAGCCCGAGCGCGACATGCCAAGGATGGCCGATATATAGCCCCGCATGTTGGAGGATGTAGATGCTCAAGCCCGCATAGGCAGGAGACCGGCAACGGAGGATGAGCTGTGGCAGCTCGACTTAGATTACCCTTTTGGCGCGCCGAGAACACTTATGTCGTGTGGGCCCGGCTTTTGTGGAGCCCTTGGATGATGATGTCCCCACAGATGAGAAGACACGTCGCGAGGATTCCTGATGTTGAGTCGGAGGAGGACGGCGGGGGAGATTCAGACATGGGGGCGAGCGACCTTTGTCAAGTGGAAATTACTTTGGTCCAATCAGAAGTTTCCACCCGCAGCATTTGTGATTGTATGAACACTTGGGGGCCGATGTTCAAATTTTAAGATGTAAATTGAGGAGTAGTCAAGTGAGTACTGATTGTTGTCTTGTTTTGTATAATCGCATGTTACATTGTTGTGTTTGAAATTATTGTGACCTTGTTTTTATGTGTATGTTCGTATTGTAAATATTTCTTGTTTGTGAAAGTTTGTGTGCTGTGAATCTTTGACCTTGAGTGTGTAAATAGTTTGTCAAGTGTCGATATTTTTAAATTTCGTAACTATTTTTTACTTTTGGGTTTCTCGGAGTTTGTTTTTGTTCTTTTGCTGAGAAGAGTCCATTGAACTGAAGTCGTGAATAGTGACCGTTCCCTATGATGGATGGATGACAGCCGTCTTAAGGAAATGCAATCGATAAATTGAATTATTTTTAAATTTTGGTGTGTTGGTTGTATCCATGCATGTTGCTACTCTATGGCTACGAAATCTTGGTTGCGTGTTGTACATAACATTTATCTTTGCCAAAGATGATTCGTAGAAGCATGCAAATTTTATACATATGTGAGACACTTAGGCCATAAATTCGATTCGGTGTGATTGAGGCTTAATTTTGAATTCTTATGAGTAGCTGATTAAAAAGTACGCGAAGATGTCTTGGAGTTGAGCATGTGCATCGAGTGTATAGTGAAGTTTTGGTTATTCCATGTTATTGTGAAGTGTCAAGAACTTGCACATTGTGTGTCTGAAACGAAATGAAGGAAGTGTAGTGTAGGAAAGGATGTAGGCGTTTCTTTGTTTAACCAAAAGTTTTTCTTGTTTTTCCTTTTCATATCCACCTTGAAGATTAAATCCTAGTTAGCCCATCGGAGCCTTTAGCCTATATTTTTCTTTTCTTCTTTGGTCGAAAAGGTGTGAACCAAGTTTAACCCCTTCTTTTCATTGTCCGTAAACCTAATCCGAAGCTCTTAAGCGCTCAGAAAATATGTTTCCCATAGTGTAAAGAAGTGAAATGATGAAAGAAAAGAAAAGAGAGGAAAAAAGAAAAGTGATGAAAAAGAAGAAAAAGAGTCAAAGGTGTACGTGCCAGATTTAAAGGAAATAAAGTTGTAAAACTTATCTTTTGTTTAACTGGTGTGTTAAAAAGTGGGTGACAAAAATAAAGAAAGACTTCAAGAAAAGGAGGAAGGAAAATTATGTCGAGAATGTGATAGGATGTATTGAAAAAAGCGCTTAAGGATGCTAGTTACTTTATTATTAGTTAGCCCAGTATACTTACTAGTTCCATAAGCTGACATTCCCTAAACCCCGTTAAGTCCTATGTGATCTTACATCATAGCGTCCCTTATATTAGTGGAGTAATACACTAGAGGCAAGCCTATGGGTCATAACACGATGCATGTGAATTCTTTTTGGGAGAGAGAGCGAAATTGTGTGTATGCCCCTGCATGAAATGATTTAGAGTTCATGTGATCTAAAGGGGAAATTCTCTTGTAATGTGAGGGCACATGCTTGTGAAAGAATGAGGTGGTGTCGGATATCTTAGTCAGCTAATTTGCATGAGTTTGCCAATATCGAGAAGTCGATTCTTGAGTCTAGGAGGTCGTGATTTATTAAGTGTCATTGTAATGATGATACTATGCATGTTTTCTTGATGATTTGTTATGAAAATAATCATTGTAACCATAGCTTCAGTTGTCGAGCCAAAGTAGCCATGATGGGATATCAATTTCATAAAAGGTGTATGAGAGTATTGTTCGAGGACGAACAAGATTTTAAGTGTGGGGTAGGTGATCAGGGCATATTTATATGCCCAATTGATACTCAAATGCATCGCTTTTGCCTTGTTTATCCAACAATGTGTGTACATTAGCATGCTAAAAGTGGCAAAAGTATTGGTACCACTACTTAACATGATTGCGTTGTTTTGCGGGAAAAACATACTTTTTATGGAATTAAGATGCATGTTGGGAGAAATCGGAGATGGACTCGGGAATGAGCAAGGAAGCAGGTGGAGAAGCAAGGAATTCAAGGGCTCCCGCGATGGAGCGTGACGCAGCGCCATCGCGGAGCATTGTCCGGGAGATATAAATTCAAGAAATTCCGGAGAGGGTCCGCGATCAGCGGTAACGCGTTGGAATTAATTTCCCCAGACCTTGACATTCCAATGAGTCAGCGTTTGCACCTGGCACGGTAGGCATGCTCAGCGTTGCATGCCGTGCCATGTTAGGAGCAATTACACGGCGGCCAACATCCAGCCTCCTTGTTTACACCGTATCACGGAAGCGAGTGCTCCCTTTGCTCAAGTGACCGTTGCTTGTTATTCAGAAAAAATTGTCCCTAGTATAAATAGAACAGTTGGGTTCATTTTTAATGATTCAGACAGTGAGCAAACGTGGAGTTACGGGCGGTTGAAGGGCCTTGCAAATTCTTAGGGTTTTCTCTATTCCTTTCTTCTTTCTTTCAATTGTTTGCATGATTTCCATTCTGTTTGCGATGTTCAATCCACAAATGAGTGGCTAATTCCCCTCCTTGCTGAGGTTATGAATTGTTGTATTGAAATGTAATTTGTTGATTATCTGGTTGTTTCATCTTTTCTTCTATGGTTGTTCTATTTAATTCTTGTTCTTGCCATTATCTCGGCCAATGTTAATGTAAATCCAAAAAAGTCCGGTTTCACCGAGAGGGCACAAAATTTGAAAGTTGTGAATTAATAGGATTATGATCTTTTCTTGGTTTGGGAAAATTGGGAATTGATTTGCTTGGAGATAGAAATATACACGAGTGTGCTTAGTCAAGTGGGAACTTAGGTTTGTATGGCACTAGAACATGAATTTCTTCTTATCACGGAAATGTAGTCGGAAGGTTCATGATTCTTAAGTTGGGTTAAATACTTAATCCATAGGCATAAGTTTCGACTAACAGCTTGGAGGAAAGATAAACCATGTATGGAGATTAATTTCTTTACGAGTTCGTTTTAGCCTCGGCATGCTCACATTCATAATTTCAGACTCACTTGTATACATATTCTACTTTAGTATAAAAATAGTTTCCAAAATATAAAAACTTTTCTGTACACTGTTGTCTTCATTATTAAGGATTATAGTAAATTAACACTTGAGAAGGTTTTACCACGTAGTCAGTCCACATGGAGTTCGACATTAGGTTCTTAAAAGGGCCACTATATTACTTGTACAACCACGTACACTTGCGGGCTCGTAATGATTCTTAAGTTGGGTAGAATACGAAGTTTCTATTCATAGGCAATAATTCTTGACTAGCAACGAAGGAAAGATTAACCGAATTGTATCGATAAATTACTTGCACTGCATGTTCGTTTTAGCTTCAGCTTGCTCATTACTATAGTTCGAGACTCACTTTATAATTTTATCTTAGATTAGTATAAATTGGAAACAAGCTCTCAAATCTTCTCTAATTTGTTGTCCGCATTTTTAAAGTTAGAAGTTCATTAACACTTAAGTCTATTATTACCTTGGTTCAGTCCACGTGGGATCGATGCCCGCTTACTTGAGCTGTTTTACTACTTGTTCGACCCGTGCCTTGCGTGTAGTTGCGAAAGCGCCTGAACCCATACCATGGAGTCGACTTGGAGTCTCTCGGGGCTCTTTGTCCCATGTATCGAGTCGGGCCCATGTTCGGGTCGTGACACTCCCAAGCCTAGCCGTATGAACACAGCTAATAGCATCAAATTGTTATACTTTTGGAGTCACACAAGGCACCATAAACTCAAATCCACCAATCTTGCATGGGATGGTGAAGGCACATGGATCTTTCTTTTCTGAGCAAGGACTGTTGGGTGTCAAAATAAAAGGAGACGTAAATGAGGAAATAACGTTAAAAGTTAAACACAAGTAAGTAATCTAATCCTAAATCATATTCCCCGACAACAGGCGCCACTTTTCATAATGTAAATCCCATCTTGTAAAGTATGACACAAACATTGTTAATAAGAAGGAACTCAACTAGGTTGGGAATTTGATCCATAGGGAATATAAGTTGCAATTATGTAGAATAACACTAGTATTTATGCTTTCAGTACAATTATTTCCTATTAGAGGTTTCAATAGAGTGAACAAGTAACAGTGTTCATAATTTGATGTTGTTGTTAAGTTTATGCAATTAACTAGGGAAGTGAAGCATGTGGATTCATAAAAGCCTTAGGTGAATACACTTGCTAGTGATTTATCTCAAGTAGCAGCCTATAGAGGCGTAACATAGGTTCATCCAAATGACCGATTGCCCTATTCAGGTCTATACTCAATCACCGGTAATCTTTATTGTTTTCACTTTAATCATCATCATTTTTTTCTATTAACTATCTGCGATCACAACACAAGTTATTCAATGAACCATAAGAATCAAGGTGTTGTTGTTCTTCTCGCACACCTAATCTCTACCTCTCTAGGTTCAATCAAGTAGAGAACTAGGGCAAGTCCTAATGTTGCACTTCATTAAAAAATGTTTAAAAATGAAGAAAGCAATACAAGCATAAGTATTGATTTTGAATCACTATGTGCAAACCCTAGTTAGTTATTCCACCATTGTTCCCACAATCCTAGTTGTGGAGGTTTAGCCTCTCATGCTTGTGCAAGAAACAAATTAGCATTCTTGAAATAAATCATAACTAGAGATATACAATAATGATTGAAATAAAAACCTAATTGATTATTTCATAATTCAAGAATAATGAATAAATTTCCAATAATATTGAGAAACTCAAGAAGAATCTCCAAAGTATTCGTTCTCTTTAAAAAAATCGATTTTCTAAAAAGCCTAGAAAAGTATTTATACAAATAATTAGGAACTTTCCTAGAGTAAAGAAACTTCTATACTTGTCTCCACTTGAGATCTAGTCATAGCTTGCTTGGCTACGAGTGCGTACCTTTTATCCGCACAATGCTAGGCAGCTACGAAGTGGTTATGTCCTAGAGTGTGCAGATAAATACAAATATACTCTTACAAGTCGTACATTCTTGTAGGTGATGCGATACTATGAGTCGACATTCTATGAATATTTCCATGAGTGCTTTGGTATGACTCCTTTATCTCAAGACTCGTGGTATCCTCTTGTAGCGAGATCTTCAATCAACATTTTCTACAGGTTTACCCACGGCTCCCTTGGTATGATTCATGTATGTTGTCATCAAGAATCCCTTGCTACTACTCGTACCGAGGATACTAGGCAAGAATTACGCATACTTGTGAAATTTTCCACAGCAGCTGCAGTGCAACTCGTACCAGAGTCATTAACAGCCATCACCTTGTGCAGTTCCTTTAAATCTTATCACGAATGCAATTATGCCTCATACCGAGGAAGGTACAACTCATACTAAAGGGCACCTTAACTTCACCATTTTACGTACTCTTTTTACTTCTTTTACACAGTTCAACTCCAACACATGATTTCCCTAAAAACACAACAAAAGTGCAATTTATCTATATAAACATACCTTAGACCAAAAGCCATATTCCTCAATTTTTCGCGTTGTAAGTGTTGTAAATCCACAGTACATCGGTTTCCATTAAGAAGGCTAATATGGTAGCCAGAAGCTCTTGAACTACTTGACCATGGGAAGTTACGACTCATGTTGAAGGTAAAAAAATTGTCAAAAGATATTCATAAAATTGCAAGTCTAGTTGCCTTTAGATTTTGAGGATGGTGGTATAATTGTTCAAAATAAGGATGAATCATCCCTAGTAGCATAAATAAAGGAAACTGATATAATGATCCTATATTGCTCTAGTTGAAGGAGGTGATTAACAAAAACAAGACTTTGGCTTTTTAGAAAGGGGTGATGATATTTTAAGGTACAAAGGCAAATTATATGTTATAAACATTATCGGACTTTGAAAGAGAATTATGGTAGAAGCGCATAGCTCAAGGTATTCTATCAATTTAGGTTCTTCAAATATGTACAATGAATTTAAAGAAATTTATTAGTTGAATGACATGAAGAAGAAGGCGTGGGCGACTATATTGCTAAATGTCTAAATTTCTAGTAGAGCTCCAATGACTCGGTGGCTTAGCTCCAATAGAACTTCCTGTATGGAAATGGGAGATGATCAATCTGAACTTTCTAGCAAGTTTACCGCATTATTTCAAAAGATGATTCAATTTGGGTGATTGTAGACGGAGTTACCAAGTCCGCACACTTTTTGTCTATTAAGAAGATAAATTCCAAAAAGGACTACACTAAGTTGTAAATTTCAGGAAATTGTCAGTCTTTCATAGTACCAAAATATCCATATCTTCGATAGAGATTAACCCCAGTTATCAATGCAATTTTTGAATTATATTAAAAAAGGATTAGGTACTCGCATTAATCATAAGTATTGCGATCCATCCTTAAACAATGGTCCGTCCAAGCACATGATTCAAAGCGATTGAACATATGTTGAGAGCTTGCGCTCTAGATTTCAAAAGGTAATTTGGATGATCACTTACCTGTTTTATGTTTTTCTTATAAAAAATAGTTATTATTCCAGTATCAAGATGGTGCCCAACGAGGTACAGCATGGGTGAAGATTTAGATCACCCATTAGTTGGTTCGAAGTTGGTGAGGCAAACTACTAGGACCAAACTTGGTTCATCATGCTATAGAGAAAGGTCAAATTAATTCGGAATAATTGAGGGTACTTAGAGTCACCAAAAATCTAATTCGAATGTATGACGTAGAGACCTTGAATTTATCATTGATGATTGGGTATGCTGTAAGGTTTCTCCTATGAAGGGCACAATGGGATATCGGAAACATGGGAGCTTAGTAGTAGATATATTAGTATGTACAAGATCTTATGAAGAATTTCCAAGCAGTCAATCAAACCCGAGCCTACACCATGGATACAACTAGCGCACGAAACCACAAGTGGCTCGAGCCAACCCTCGGCCTAAGATACTACTGAAAAACATACTGCAAGATACTGCAAAAGCTAAAGCATAAACTGAACTGTAATAAAAAAATTAAATGAACTTTCATTAAACCGAAACTATCACAACTTGAGCATGGACCTCGGAATGAGACATGAGACCTAGAACCATGAATTTCTCGGGGATAACCCATGGCATATACACTGTGATTATGAGCATAACCAAGAGGAAATAAAACATGAAAACAACATAAGAAGAAGTCTACATATCATAAAGCATAAGCATAGGTAACAAGTCAACTATCTTGGACCATCTATACATAGCTATCTAAAAAACCTCTAATCATATGATGAGCTAATGGGATAACACCCACAACTAGATCACTAAGTCTGAAACTAAAACACATAAGAGAAAGAGACATGTACCAAAACTATCATCCTCGGATCATGAGGACTCACCAAACTGGGATCATACTAGACGAGGAAAAGGGAGTAAGCTATCGCCGAGAGCGGCCGATCTCCCGAACCTATATCATGAATGATATAGCATAGAATATACGATAATTACTTTAAATATACTATGTATGTAAGTAAAAGTAAAAACATACTCACAAAATGATGAAACAAGGTCAAGAGTAAGGGCTAAACTGAAACATGAGAGTAGGGCACATGCTGAAATCATAATAGTATGATAGTCATAAATATAAGTTATTCATCATAAGATAAAGTATAATGACCGAAGGCTTGAAAGTAGAAATCATACAGTTAACCATACTTGAAATCATAATTAAAAGCTCATAAACTAATCAATTCATCATATACGCTATAAAAAATAGTATCATAAGTTATGAACATGAATCACTTAAAACATGAAGAACAATGGGAAACTCATCATAGACGACACCATCATGATAGAGCTTACATGATGCCCTACTGTCTCTCTCTCCCTCAAGTTGGCGAGCCATTCAAGCTTGCCAAGGCAAGGAAAAAGGCGTGATATTGCCCGAATGCTCACTTAGGAATGAACATGAATATACCCACAGTGACACGTAGTTCTAAGATTCGAGGTTTCCTAAACCCCGGCCTACTCGATCCTAGACACTACTTTGAAAAATATGCACATAGTTTCATAGCCATCATTTATGAAACATACTTGATCTTGCATGGGCTAGTTTAAAAGCATGAAACCATGATCATATTTTACATACGTGAATTAGAAATTAAAATAATTCCACAATTGGCCATGATACATAAACTTGATTTTTCATGAAATTCATACATAGTTGAATAAGGCTTCATACTCGAAGTTAAAAAATTATAAGTTTAAGATTTGTAAACATTCATCCATACTTTGATAATTAATCATAACTTGAAATCATAGGCTCATAAGCTTGAGATTCATAAGATCATGCATAATTGGATAAAATTATCATAAACTTGAAAATCATGAATTCATAAGGAATTTGAGGGTCAAATCTTCCCTAATAACCATAATTAATCAATTCAGACATAAGGGAGTTGGATCTTAGAAAAAAACCCGCTGATGATTCTATTAAATTGGGTCTGACCCTAAATTTTACAATTCAAAACTTAAGAAGAGAAGATCATGGATTTGAACTTAAAAAGGGCATAAGGGTGGAAGGAATCAGCCATTCATGACCCTACATATCTAGGATTGATAGGATTCTTGCTAGGGTTTGATGCCCAAGAGAATTGGAGAGGAGAAGGAGGACTTTGATGCTTGAGGCTTTAGGGGTTATGATCTTCAACTTGGAGTGTTAGTAGTAGAATGAGGATTTAAGATGAACAAAACCCTCTAAAACACCTTTTTTAGGAGTTCAAAATGACTTAGTTCAAGAGTTAGAAACTTAAGAATTAGAAAAATGCCCTTAATAACTTGGAAAATCTTTTGCAATTATTTAACTTTAAGTGTTCTTATGAATCCTTAGGTCTCTTGACAAGTTGTCACCATGATTCATTACCCGTGGGAACTTTTCTAACTTTTTGGTCTCTTCTTGACACCTCCCTTAACAATTCATTCACGACATAGCGGATCACTTCACCACCTATTAAGACTCTCTTAAATTCAATTGTTTCACCACTTATTGCACCTAACGACTCGCCAGTGAGTCATTGCTCACTCCCAATCGCACGCAAGTGCACGTGGTCGTACAAGGTAATAAAGTGGCTTTATTTCAAGCCGGTATCGAACCCAGGAATTTGTAATGAAGAGGTAATTTTCTCTAAGTGTTTAGTATACACACTTCTTTATACAAGTAGACAAGCAAAACAAATGGTGATTTTTCAAGAATATTAATTAAATGCTGACCTTAAGTAAGAATTATGAATTATAATCTTAACAATAGCACGAACAAGCTGAGATTAAGGTAAAACTTGCGCAGATATGTAATTTATTGATTAAAATTTCGGTCAACACTTCTCTTCGGTTGTTAGTCGGGAATTATTAACAATGGATTGGGTCTTTCGAACTCCTCACCAATTAAAGAATTACTGAGATTTGCATCTACATTTCTGTGATGCAACAACTCATATTCTCATAAACCAAACTAAATTCCATAGATGACCAAATATGACATTACAGATATATTTCTATTGACGTTAATCTTCTCTTAATTTCTCAGCAGACAAGAACATATTCTGCAATTCACATCCATCCAAATAATCATCCTTTCAGAAGTAAAATTGGAATTTTAATATATACATTAATAATGGCCAATAATTAATGTAGTAAAAACAAGAATCAGTGAACAACCGTTTTAGAGAAGATAAAAGCTGAAATAACATAAATTACATATCGCTATTATCCTCAACCTCATCCAAAAGGTATTTAGCCACTCATTTGATTAAACATCTTCAAACAAGTAGAAAACATACAAGCAATTGAAATTTAAGAGAAAAAGGAAGAGAATTAACCCTAGGACTTCTTCAGCTCAACTGCTTGATACCCATGTTCTAGCATGAAAAATATGAGATACTTTAAGAAATAAAACCTAAATTATTGCTATTTATACAAGTGGAAAATTTCACCGGAATAAGCGGCAACGTGGCTGAGAGGCTATCTCGGAGCCTCAACTCCGTGCCATGGCCTTGTCGCCCGAGCCTCACTGGAACTTGGATGCACAGATTCTTAGCTATGGCATGGCACGCTACCATCGCAGAGGCATTACAGTGCATCAAGTTCGATCTTAAAACTATGAAAAGTGAAGCAAGGATCAATGGGGCTAACTAGGATTCAATATTCAAGGTAGGTAAAATGAGGGATAAAATTTAGGTTCATTCAAAGAAACGCCTACATCCTTTCCTACAATCCACATCCTTCATTTCATTTTATATACACCGGGGAAAGTTCTAGGCAGCTTCACGGTAGCATGGAGATATTAGAAAAACTCACACTCACTGCACATGCTCAATTTAAGACATATTCACACACTCTTAACTCAGTTAATTACAAGAATTCAAAGAATTAGCTTTAATCACATCGAGTCGAATTCCTAGAGCCTAGGTGTCTCAACATTTTAAAACACACATGCTTCCATCCTAATCACACTTGCATCTTACAATATAGCACATAACAAGAATGTCGAACATTTAATTAGCTATGTGTTCAAAAAAATATAAACCTACTGACTAAGTTCCCTTAAGACGGTCGTCATCCATCCATCATAAGGGAACGGTCACTATCTACGAATTCAATTCATCTATATAAATAAATGTTCAAGTTCAAAACCAAAACAAAAAATTTAAAAAATAGAAACAACTTGCATAAATAATTACGAAATAATTACATAAATAAATCCTTAACAAGCACCACACACACACAATCATCAACATAGCACGAAAACAATGTCCACACATTCAACCACTTAAGAAAAGCACAAGCACAACATAGTCTTACTACACCAGCACCTAACTTCTCCCACCCAACACTTAGTCGAGCCTTTATTCTCAATGTTCACATATACGCAATTAAAAGCACGGTTTGGGTGGTGTAACTCCCTGATCAATCAAAATGTAATCTCTTCATCAGTGCCAATGCCTCATCTCCCGAATCAGAATCTTCTCCGCCGTCTTCCTCGACTCAATGTCGAGTCGTCCGTGGGAGTTTCCTCTACATCGGTAGGTATATGTCATTAACTTGTTATACAAATACCCAGCCCAACATTTCATAATGCTTGGGCATGCTCATTAAATGGATAATCCATCTCGACTGCCACAATTCATCCTCCGTAGCCGGGCCTTCCACCACTCGTGAATTCTGACATCTACATTCCATACATTCGGGCCATGTATCGGTGTCCCCACGCATGTCGCTCGGCAAGTGTAAGCACTTACGAGGACCGAATGTTGTATCGGGTGCTGGTCTTAGTGACATCCAAAGCACACCGGTCAAATTGAGGAGTGTAATCCAGAGGCGCTCCTATTGATACCATGGCCCTAAGAAAGGCCCCATTGAAAAGCCAATTTGGAGCAATACCGATACCCTTGATGAAGTATGGCTTTCTTCATTGCTTTCGAAATAATCACCGCTCCAACATTTATCTCGAGAGCCTTTCATCAATGCATATACCAAAACCAAACTCTGTCTCAGGTGACATCGGTCATATGCACCCCGGGATCGAGGCAAGTACACACTATCTTCAACCAAATCCTTGCTTCTCTGTTCATTTGGGAGTATGGTAATATCTGGTGATATCCTCTTTCCTTGTGAAAATTCCACGGGTGATCATGCTCCACATAATGTGTGTACGATGTCCTCATATGGTGGAGTGATGTTCAGCTGGTGGAGAACATGCGCGTCTGTGTCCCGCGTCCCCAAGATGGCATTAAGATGTTGTGGTTCAAAAGTAACCACCTATCCTCTGATCTTTACTGTGTGGCTACGCATGGTGGGATTCCAATTAGCGTAGAATTCCCTTATGAGATGAAGATTACACTCTTTGGGTTCTTCAAAGATGAAGTTTAACCCCACCAGTGTTTATCACGTAGCAAAGATTCTCTGGAATTCTTGAGCTAGTGGATCCCTTACTATTTGCTCCTCAGGAAATACTTGGTTTCCTTTTCTTGGAGTACCATTTCTTCCCTCATCCATTACCCTTAATGTTCCATACTTCCTTCGTTGCCCACTTGGAACTCATGATCTGCCTTTCTGTACCCCAACTCTAAGTCTTTTGTTTGCCTTGATGTGGATGCATCTTTTCCCTTGTCTTGCCGTGCCGACATTTTTCCTGTTCAGCAAAAACATGTACTCTTAATATCAATCACAATATGGCTAGCTAATAATACTAAGGAGTCGGAGCTCCAATTGGTCACCCCACACTTGGTTACATGTGGCTTCACGAGTCATGGTCGGTCGGGTACTCCAGACTTCCCCTTCATCATATTTCCATGCTCGCTACTCTCCAAACATAATTGAATTTCATTTTGACAAGATAAACAAACATACACCAGCTATCATCAACCACAGGTGCAATGCATCGATAAAAAATCGATGGAATACTTCTTTGTACTACTCGGACTTTGTACAATTTATTTTAAAGTTCATCCATCTATCAACTTCACAAAATAACTGATGCTTAACTTAGGCTTACAATCAAGAGGTAATTCAAGATTATGTACAACTTTGACCTATGGGATTATTCACGCGCTTAATCTACAAAGATCAACATTCTAACTACCACAATGTCAAACTTGATTGTCAAATTTTTAACAAAGACAAAACGAAATGTACAGCTTAATTCTTCTTTTCTAGCTTTTTCCTCTTTCAACTCAACTTCCTACCCTAATTGTGGAAAATTTCAGAATTTCAACAAGTATCGTGTAATCAATGGGTTCCCCAAACCAAGACTATCATAATAGCAACATTTATTTACAACCCAATCGATTACAATAATTTTCACTATTTAGGGCAAGTAAACCTACCACACGTTCCCGATTCAAAATTTTTGAAAAAGTATAGAAGAACATACAGTATCTTTTTGAAGAAGAGGAAGAATTCTTGAAGCCTTGGCGTGGCACGTTGAGGAGGGGATTGGGAGTGCGCCATGGAGGATAGAAAAGAAAATGATGGTGGAATCATGTGTTTTGGGGTTAAAGAATAGAGTTCGGGTGGGTCCACCCGACTACTTAAACTGATCCTTGCGAGATTTGCCTCAACGTGTCACGAAGGCCATCGCGGGTTGAGCCGTGACCTGGAGCCATCGCGCACCCTTCTTGGACTTGAGCTTACATGGAATTTTTCCCCGGCGTGGCACGGAGGCCATTCGCGAGGAGCTCGAGCTGCATTACTGCAGGGGAGCCATGTGAGACCCTTACTACCTCGGTGCCCAATTTTTTCTTTTCCTCACCCTCTTGCGATTTTTGTTTGCACTCAGTATCCCACGAAATTCATTCAAAAACAACACTTAGTTAGAAAATAGTGGGTTGCCTCCCACCTAGTGCCTTAGTTTTCGTCATGGAATGACCCCTCTTTTTGTCTCTAACTATTATATTACATTAAATTCACGGGTTGCCCCTCTCGTGCGGCGCGATTTTCCGTTGCGGCCACGGCGCCTCTCATCTTCATTCATCCGCTAAGGTGATAGACGTGTTCTCTCGGTTCTTGCTACCCCGAGTATTAGTGTTTTACATAGCTGACCATTTACTAAAAATGTGGAACTTTATCTTCTTGTCACAATTCAACGGCCAGGTGCGGGAGATCATCCTTACTACTTCAACGGCCCCCGTCATGGGCGCGCAAAATTTCCCTGGGAAGAGTTTCAATCTAGAGTTGAATAGAAGCACCATTTGGCCCGACTCAAAGATTCGATGCACCATATGCCTATCGTGCCACCTTTTCATTTTTTCTTTGTAGCATTTTGCACTTTCATATGCGTTCCATCGAAATTCATCCAACTCACTCAGCTGCATCAATCTCCTCTTTCCGGCTAGCTCAGGATCCATGTTCAGCTTCCACACAGCCCAATAAGCTCGATGTTCATGCTCTACGGGGAGATGACATTCCTTCCCCTAAACCAATCTTTACGGTGAAGTCCCAATGGGTGTCTTATATGCAGTTCGATAAGCCCACAACTCATCATCCAGTTTGCTTGCCCAATCCTTGCGTTGTGCATTCACCATTTTCTGCAACATCTGTTTAATTTCCCTGTTTGACACCTCTACTTGTCCGCTAGTTTGGGGATGATATGTTGTAGCCACTTTATGCCGCACCCCATATTTCGCTAGCAAATTCCTGAATCCTGCATTCACAAAATGTGCCCCTCCATCACTGATAATTGCTCATGGCGTACCAAACCTGGTGAAAATCTGTTTCTTCACAAATCTAGCCACCACCTTGTTGTCGTTCCTGGGACACGCTGCTGCCTCAACCCACTTGGACACGTAGTCCACTGCCAGCAATATGTATTGATTGCCAAACGATGGTGGAAACGAGCCCATAAAATCTACCCCCCACACATCGAACACCTCAACTTCCAATATGTGATGCAATGGAATCTCATGTCTCCTGCCGATTGTTCCTGCTCTTTGAAATCGATCACATACTTTCACATAAGCTGCAACATCTTTGAACAGTGTGGGCCCATGATGACCTCCATACGACAATGAATGACAACTCCTCAGTACCTGTGACGTCTGACTCTCTGGAATGCACCGCCTCATCACTTGATCTGGCCCTTGCTTGAATAGGTATGGCTCATCCCACATGTAATACCCAGAATCATGCTTCAGCTTCTTCCTTTGTTGAGCCGTTTCCTAAGGTGGGTATATTCCACTTACTAACAAGTTCACAATATCTGCAAACCAAGGGAGTTTAGCTTCCTTTATTTCCAAGAGTTGTTCATCAGGGAACTCTTCTCGGATGCGCTCACCTTCCTTCACATGTGAACGGTTCTCTAGTCGCGATAGGTGATCTGCAACCTGATTTTC
>JACEIK010008387.1:17564-63040 GCA_018107945.1 Datura stramonium | reverse complement strand
AGAGCTAGCCAGGCACCAGATGTGGTTAGGCTCACCAGTTAGCAGTCCAGGTCCTACTAGGGCACCAGGTGCCAGTCATACCCCCCAAGGCGGGGCGTGAAAATGATAATAATTTGAATCTGGAGGTATAATAGCTTGCAAGTAGCACAATAATAATTTGATAACAGTAGCTTGATATGGTGACATAATAACTTGAATCTTTAGACATAATAATAGCTTGAAAGAAGTGGAATACATATCTATGGCGTTATGTTGCTGTTACACCTACACACAAAGAAAAGTTATGAGTTTTAAAAGGTAAGATTGGTGCGTACCTTTGCTTGTCCTTTTCTCCTTAACGTTGTTTTTACCTCTTAGACTTTGCACTTTGTCTTGGTGAAATTTTTTAGTGACCCTTGTCGCACCCCATTTTTCCCTCGCGGAAAAGAGCGGGACCCAACATGTGACGTCTCTTAAGGGTTTAGAAGAAGAGAGTCGCCACCTAACGAATTAAGGTGCGTTAGGGCACCGTTCTAACCTAAGATTTATTTTCTAGGTAACCAGAGTCGGGTAAGGGCTTTAATTACCTCGAAAGGAAGGTGTTAGGCACCTTTCGAGGTCCACAAAAGTGGTTCCCGGCCGTAGGCCCATTTACTCATTAAATAGGAAATTATCTAAGTGAGCAATGAAAGTTGATTTTAATAATATTATAATAATTAAACTAAATAATGATAAGCAAGTAGAAAAAGGTTTAGGCAAAATAAAATTTAAAAGCAAGTAAATAAAAATAAACGTGACAAATAATTTAAAATACACATAACATAATAACTAAATAAATAATTATTTTAATTTTGGGGCCGAACCTCATAGAGCGCCTACGTATCCCTTAGGGAATCGGAGCGACGTAGTTCTACCTTTTATTGTGGCCACAACTTCTTGGGATCACCCTATGCAACTTAAATAATATTTCACAATCGTTTAGATTGCTTTCGTATTGTCGCGAAACACAGATTATCATTCCCAACTATCCCCCTAATTAATTTAATTGTTAATCCTATAGCGTTTCTAAGTGAAGAAAACTAACGGCCTAATATGTGCCTACCCATCCCAATCTAATATTCAGAGGCAATTGGACAATTATTTTGGAGGATTTGGGGTTCTAAAAATTCTTAAGGTTTTAAAAAAGGTGATTAATTAAACGTCAAACAACGAGATAATAATTAAAACAACTAGCAAATATATTTTTAAATATGCCTCTAAATAAAGTAAATATGTAATTATAAATGCTTAAGAATTAAACCCTATAATCATGATTTCTAGTGAACGTAATCATGTTAAAATTATAAATCTACTCATTCAAATAACTCAAACGGGCAAACTATCAAATATGATTCAAGTAATTTAATAGTAAAATGAACTAATTTAGGCATGATGTCTTAATGTATGATCCTATACGATATTTGTTTAACACTTCCAGCAATGATTAAGTAAGGTTGGAATAAGTTGTGAAAGGTTAATTCCTATAAGCGAGGAGTTTTGAAAATATAATAATAATAATAATAAATAAAATAATTGTCCTTGTATTGTTCTAGCGAGACGAGTTGCAAAATCTAAACATAAAAACATTATTTGAATTATATTATTTTAAAACCTATATGCATGATTTCTTAATGTTAATATCCCTATAGACATATGATGTCTAACAAAGCATAGAATAATTTAAACAGTGGCGGTAGGGATAAAGGCCAAGCAGGTAAGCCTGCATTATCGCCTCTTTCCACATCCCTTTTTATTATTGAGCTATTACAATTAGTTACAACTATAAGCAAAAATAAATTAAATAAAATAAACCACAATACTACTAATAAAACGAATGTAGTCAAATATTTTCATAATTTTTTCATTACCAAGAGAAACCCGAGAAGGATGAAAATAAAATGAAACATACTTAAAAGTTAGTACAATAATGGATACAAAACAATAATCTCGTAGTCTCAACCCGTATTTAGCAAGATTGTATCAGCGTATTAAGCTTATATAAATCATGATAAGATAAAGATCAATCAAAGAGAATAAACGACGATGCAAATGTCATATTAAAGATAAACAAACTAACCAGCAAATGCCAAAATCGAACAGATATTAACCAGTTAAGTAATAAATCACCTTGACTGATACCCGTCCTCAATCGAGCGGTGCTTGTATTGATAGGGTTTAAGGAATGAGCAGAAATAGTAGAGTTACTTAATGCGGTAGCAGGAGTAATAACAAAGTCAAGGTGACTGTTCAATGGATATTGCTAGAAAGTAAAGTCATATCCAAAAGAAAAAGAAAAACAGAGTTGTATATCTCAAAAAATAAATTCTGTCCTCTTTTTTTTTTTTTACTGTTCGCCCAGCTGAGAATAAAGAGGATGGTTTTATAGCAGAAATATCAATCGAGTCCAAAAAATGAGAATAGAAGGAAAGAATAAATCCCTCACGAAATTAGTGGGGAAAATTATCTTGATTTTCATAATCAACTAATTTTGGTAAAATCCCCCTGTTACCGTCATTAAGAGATACTAAAAAAAATAAAAAAAATAAAAAAAATAAAAAAAATAAAAAAAATAAAAAAAATAAAAAAATTACCAAACAAATTGACAAAAAATAAATATTATATTACTATAATGCAGCGATTGCCGAAATTAGCACTAAAAGGAATTTCTTGGCTCATGGTGACAAGATATTTTCTAAATAAATACAAATAAATCAGAGAACTAAATAAGGTAGTATTTTTTAACAAATTATTTAAATGACTATATATACTCTAGCACTAGTTTCTTACGGCTAAAAGAAATCAATCAAACAAGCTTCCTTTATCAATTTATGCAAGCATAGCCACAAAAATCTCATATCCAAATATATAGTACAGTTGTTTTCACAAACCAACTTATTACGAATAAAACGGCTAAGAGGTATTTAAAGAGAGGTACAAGAAAAACTTCCACTGTTATAACAGTGAGAATTAGGATAGCCTGAAATATATTATTTATCATTTGAACTTTTTATCACAAGACAACAGAGCTGAAATATTAAAATAAAATTATGACGCCTAAAGTAAGATAATCAAGAATAACTAGGCTGGTTCCCATGATCATTCATGCTTGTTAGACAAATAGAAATCACCAAGTAGTAATACAGATTTGCATTTACCAAAATTATAACCAAGTGCAACACAATTTCAGATCGAGAGAAAATGGAACTAGGAACAAAACCAAATAAAATACGAATTCTAAAGGGCGAATCATAATCTATTCGGAATTGTGCTACAAACCAACAAGAGTCAAACGATATAATCAATCATTTCACAATAATAATAATCGCATTAGTATGTGTGATTCAGACAGAAGCATTGGCAACAAAAATAATTTTTTAACAATAGAATACACAATATTAACAAAAATAAAAATGTTAATTCGAAGAGGAGGCAGAAGTTTTAAGAGACGAAGACAATAAAATTTCTTTTGTGGTATTTGGAAAATAGGAAGAGGAAGATGATGACATGAGGTCGGGTTGGTGGTGGTCTCGTCGGCGCAGTCGGGACGGGAAAGAGATGGTCGCGGAAAAATGAAAGAAGAAGAAGGAATAAAGGGCGGCTGTTTCAGTGGGTTTGATGGTCGGCAGATCTGGGTGTTCTCCGACCCACCGGTAGGTACATTGGAAAACAAGGCGAGGAGAAAAGAGAGAATTCTGACTGCTTTGTTGTTTTTTCGGGTTGTGGGTCGGTCGGAGAGGAGAAAGAAAAGAGGAGAGAGAGAGGGGTGACGTCGGCGGTCTGTTGGTGTGCGAACGAGGAGGTTTGGGTAGCGAGGGAGATCCAGTGGTATTGGTTTGGTATTGTTCGGGTGAGAGAAAGGAGTTGGCGGTGTGCACAGTGAAAGAGTGGCTGCCCGGCGGTGTTGTTCGCCCGGTGTTAATGGAGAGTATGGTGGTGGCCGGCGGGCTGTTGGAAAGTTTCATGGTAGTGCAGCGAGATGAAAGAGAAAGAGGAAGGCTAGGCAAGCGTTTGTAATGGTGGCGTTTTCCGGCCAACAATGGCCGAAGCTTGATGGTGTTTTGGTGGTATCCGAGGAGAATGAGAAAAAGAAGGAAGGCGATGGTAGTTATGGCGTTTTTCTGGTTGAAGAGTTCGACCGGAGGAGAAAGGCGAGGAGCAAGGGGAAGAGGAAAGGGAAGGGTGGTAGATGCATTTGGTTGTTGTTTTTAGCGAAAAAAATGGGAGAGGGAGATGGAGCACGGCGAACATTTTCAGCGTTCATGCGTGGTGAGTGTTGTTCGGTGGCGAGAAGGAAGCGGCGGGTCAGTGGCGATGATAGTGGTTTTCCACGACGGAGGAAAGGTGTTTTGGAGTTTACGGCGATGGTGAGAAGAGAGAGGTGCGGTTCTTTGCTTCTTAGAGGAAAGGAGGAGAAAGATCGAGGTTTGTGGGTATTCCAGGTGGTGTTAGGGATTGGTTGTTCGGTTGTTTCCCTGTGTTAATAGAGTATGATAGTGTTTTGGTCGTTTTCCGTTGGTAGTTTCCCACTTGGTGGAAGAATGAAAAGCTGGCGAGGTTTCGGTGGTGGCGGAGCAAGAGAAGGAGAAGGAAAAGGAGGAAGAGGGAGTGGGCGATGTAGTTGGAGAGGGAAAGAATGAAAAGTGATTTAGGGTTTGGGGTAAGTGTGGTAAATAAGGAAGTAAGGTTAAGGGATTTAATCGAGCCGTTGGAATTAGGTGAATGGGCGGCTAAGATTAGATTCTAGGATAGATAGGTCGGATCATGAGTAAAACGGGTTATCCGAATTGGCAAATTGGGTTGAATCAAATGGATGGCTGAAATTGAATTTAAATAGTAGCCAGAATTGATCAAAGAGAGTAGCTAAAATTGACATAAATTGAATAGGAAGTGACCAGATTTGAAATAAATTGAATGTTTAAAATATTTTAAAACATAAAAAAAATAAAAAAAATAAAAAAAATAAAAAAAATAAAAAAAATAAAAAAAATAAAAAAAATAAAAAAAATAAAAAAAATAAAAAAATTTAAATTACAAAATCAGAACTTCATAAATATGTATACTTATGTAATATCATATAATTAAATTATTATATTTATGAATAAAAATATAAAATTAAAAAAACAAAAAAAACATGTAATTTAATTAAAATACAAAAATTAAAAATTTAAAAGTTAATATCATAATTTTTGAATTGGTAGGATATGTTCTTGTTTTTTTATTTTATAAATTTGTAAAATTTAGTAAAATTATGTAAATAGTTTATTAAATAAATATATTTCAAGATAAGTTGCATATTAAAAACGAAATACATTATATACGGCGTAATTATTTAATATCAAAACTTAAAATTACTATGGGTTATATATATGTAACTTGAACTAATTTTCACAACATTATGATAATAAATTATTTTATAAATACAAAAGTAAGTCAAATATTTGTGTAAAAAATAAATATATATACATATATACATATATAAATGACATATTAAGGCGTAGGTAGGTCAAGTGATGTGTGTCCAACAACCCTCAAAAAATTCTGCCCCAGTTTAAAGCAAAATGCTTTGCACACCTCTTTGTGCCTACTTCTACAATTTTTGAGGTTTCCTAAAGAAATTCCACCGGTTTTGACTTTAAGGACTTTGTATTCCTACTTCACTCAAATAAAATTATCAGTTTAAAAGAAATGGTTGTCTTATATTTGAACATCAAGATTCAGTTTGAATCCACATTCATTGTTTAATGGTCGATTGTCATGGATTATTATTTGAATCGAGTGAGATATTTGATACGCTATGGGTAAAGAAAGTTTTATTAGATTGAGAGGCGGCCCCAAGCGGGTTGCCTACATATCCAAAAGAAATCAGGTCACATGTAGTTCAAAGTACAAAGAAATGAATAGAGATGTAAAAGTTAAAGAGCAGCAGAAGTGAAGAATGAAGGCACTTTGCTTATGATAGTCTACGTCTTTGTCGGTTCCTTTTACGCTTATCAGAAATATGCTTGGAATTACTTTTTGGGAGCACCTTTGACGATGATTGCTCGGGGCTTGATGCTGTTATAGTTCATTGATCCTTGATGTACTATTACCTTCTTCTTTTAAATCAAATCCTGAATTTTGTATTTCAATGATGTATATTCTTAAGTATCGTGGCCTTGAATATTTGAATGGTATGCACATTTCTTGGATGGGTCAAGTGCAGGACAGGTATTTAGGAATCCAACCTCTCCTTAGTTTCAATACTCCTTGGGTCTTCAACCTTTCAAATATGCTTGTCAAAAATTTAGTTACAGGGGTAAATGTGTGAGACCTCACTTCTTTTAATTGACCAAAAGCGGATTTCATGAGATGAGTTTGATATCGAAAATCATGTTGGTTGAAATTAAGTTGTGTCTTATAAACTTGGTGTTGGGAGCTCTGCGCATTGCAAGAGTCAAAGATGGCGCATACTTGTTTAATATCCTGATTGTGTTGCGCTGGAGGTATAGTGTTTGAGATACCCTTTTTTCTTTTATTCGGAGGACTTTCTCGTGCTTGAGAACTTGTTTGTGTTGTGGAAATATCAATAATTTTTCCTGTTCTAATGCCATATTCAATTCTTCCCATTCTGAATAAGACTTGAAGCTATGAATGATTGTGAAATATAAATATTTATAAGTATGCCTCTTAGTATAGTGAATTGATGAAATATTGTACTAACTCCTCTTCATATAGTGAGTGATGTATCTTAGAAGATTTCCTCCACCATCGAATCACATATTCCTCAAAAGATCCGTGAGTCGTTTTCCTTACTTCAAGAAAATCTAGAAATGTCGGATCATCCTTAGGGTTAAACTTGTATTACTCTACAAAATCTCGAGCCATATCTTCCCATGTATTTCATTTGTTGAAATCTTGATTGACATACCATGTGAATGCTATTCCCGATAGACTCTGCATAAATAACTCATTAAAAGAGCCTCATTATGTCCAGTTCCGACTAATCTGCTACAATAGTCCTTTAGATGCTCGATTAGGTCTCCATGTTAATCAATGATATTAAATTTTGGGATCTTGTACCCCGGCCCAGGAGCTCAATATTTGGGTATAGAAACAATTTTTTATACCTTAGGTCTGGAATATTTTTGGAGCTTAATTTCTTATCCACAATCTTCTCAAGTCTTTGAACTCTTTCTATAGTGTAAGTGAGCTTGAGTCGCTCGCCTCGGATATTGCCATGTCTTGCAAAGTGCTAATATGGGTATGCAATGAAGGAATACGTTGAGGAGTGTATGAGATTGAAGTTGGGCCGAAGGTATTGTTGAGGGAGTAATTTTTGTCAGGAGAGTACCAAAGTTTGTGTTACAAAATGGACTAGAATTATTTGGAATATTGGATATTTTATCAAATTGCAGATTCTCAGTGAATCTTTGTTCAAGTACCTAACAACCTTTAGGAAAAATAAGCAAATCAAATACAAACACCAGTTACCATATAGAATATAAATAAAATATTAATAACAAAATCAAAATAATGAGTTTTTTTACAGATTTTCAATTCGGATAAATTTAAAATCAGACATAAATGAAAAATTTGGAGGCATGGAGTGGGTGATATTGATGGAACTTGTGACATCGGGTAGTGTCTTGACACTTGATTAATACCGAGGAGCTATGATGTGAACGAGTAGATGGTAACAACGCTAAGAATTTAGCAAGTTGATGTAATGAGCAAGGTCAACATATTGAATATAATAACCTTGATTTGATGAAAGATAGAGTATGTCTTGCTAAGTAAAAATAATTTATGCCTAATCATAATGAATCGAAGTTAAGAGCTTTATTGCAAATATTGCAAACTTAGTATCCAGTACTTGAAGCGAAGTTTGGACTTATTTGATCAAATAAGATTATTATGAAGTGATTATGTAACTACGAAAAGAATGGTGAAATATGTTGAACCCATTAGTGGTGGGGAAAAACACATGCTAAAGAAGATATTTCGGAAGACACATAAGAAAATAATAATATTGATGAAAGAAAATAATTTGGACTAGGCTCCAGAATTGTATGATTTGAGCTAAAAGCTATATAGAATATAAGATTGAGAGAGTATAAGCACAAAATGTTTCTATAAATATCTAAAGATTAGATCTCGAAGGACGAAGAGAAACAAAATAAGAAACAATTACATAAGTAAACATCGATACATGTAACAAATAATTTGTGTGTCTTAATGAATTGTGACCTCATTTGTACAGAGGTAGGCCTAGCGAATTCTAAGAGACAAATATATCATAATATATCATTATATTTGCTCCCACTAAATACCAAATAAAAATAACATAATTAATTTTGTACTTTATTTTACAAAATAAAGATGACCCTAGCAGCGGAAAAAGTTGTAGCCTAAGTAAATACTTCTTCTTCCTTTAGGCTTCTTTTCAGCTTACACCAACATATCCAAATATCCTGCATCATAAAATGGTATCTTTCCCTCCCCGCCATAAATAGTGAATAGTCACATTTTAGAGGCATATTCAACTCTCAAAAATGCAAATAAGCATAATATTATCCTTTTGAAGGTCATGCGACCCTTTAGGACATTTAGGTCAAACTAAGTCTCAATACATGAAGTATACCAAAAACCCCCTAGGGATAATGCATGTGCCATATCAAACCTATACTTCTAAAAGTTGGGTAGACACGGACTAAATAATTTTCTTATGCGAGAAGGCACGTGGTCACATGGTAGTAAAACTATCGATTCACCCTACATATATGCCAATTTAAATGGTTTTGGAAGGAATTTGGATGAAGAATTACAAAGCACAACTGGCATTAATACGATTATTGTGATAATTGAAATTTAAATAGAAGAATGAGTGACCAGCTTGACCTGTACAATATAACAACAAAGCTGTAAATAAAACAAAATAACCAAATAAAGTGCTTATAGAACTAATAAAGAATATAAAGCGACAGAAAAAATAATAAATAAAACAAAGAAAAATAGTTAGTGACTTCCTAGTTAAAGAGATTGCATTCAACAAGAATAAAATAATTATATTAAATGCACGGAAAAAGAAAAGAGATTAAACAAGAAATTAACTAATTTAGGAAAAATAGAGGGCGAAGGAAAGATTAAACTAGGAAGCAAATTGATTATTTAAGGAAATAAACAATGAGGTAGAAAGAAAATATATTAATCATATAAAAGGAAAAAGCTAATCTTAATATGGCAACAAATAAAGGAAATAAGGAAAGGGATTAAGCATGTAGAGAATCTAAATATGCTACTTAAATAAAGAAATAAAAAACGTATACATGTAATCAAATTAAAATTTATAAAGTGATAAACAAATAAGTGTGATAAGGGGTTTAATAGACACGGTTCCCTCAAGCGAACAACTTGAGTGAAAAGCTCATGATCGTCGGCGCATCACTGATCAATCAAATCATGAGGCATTTCTCGAGGGGTGTTATAATAGTGAAGGCTGTGAAACCACGCAACTGTTATCAAGTATGTGAATGTGAACTTCCCAAAGGAAGACAAGATTAAAACAACAATTTAACAATATGTGGCATAGAAAAGCATGGCCAGTATTAATAACATAAAAAATAACTAAGGGATGGGGAGATTCATCATAAAAATAGATTAATTGTTCTTAGAAATAAATAAAAGAAAAGAAAAGAAATTAATCACATTAGAAAATAATTCAAAAAAGGCAATAAATTGTCATAAGCTGATCTTGCACCTTGGACGGGATACGGTACATGGAGCCACAAGTGACCACAAGCGAACCCATGGTCTATCGTCACACTAGTAACTCAGTAAGCATATGCGGAAGCTGGAAAAAAATAAATATCCAAATAAAACTGTTTTGCAAATAGTAAACATAATTATGCAAGACCCAGATGCAATATTCATAGAACTAGGGCTAACAATATTTCATGAAGAAAGAACAACATGCTAAATAGTGAAAACATTTGCAAAAATCACAAAATTACAAATCCATAAGAATATTCATTGTTGAAGCTAACCTATTTTCGACATTCGGGCTAAGGCGATGATGAATTATAGAAGGGATTTAGGACACGAGGAAGGAAATTCTCTTGTTGAATTCCACATTACCAAGAGTCGAATTCTAGGAAGAACTAGAAGAATCTGAGAAGAAAACTTGAAATCCTAGCTTGCTATGAAGCGCTTGAGTAAGATCATACTTCTTCTATCTAGTTTTTGGAAGGAATGAAGAAGAGAGGGTCGACTATACCTCTAAAATCCTCTAAAAACACCCTAACGACATAGTTTAGAAGTTAAGTCGATAGGGTTTTATGAAACTACCACTAAAACATGATCTTGAGCATAATTGCATGCCCAAGTGATACTTTAATACTTCATTTCTACTTGTTTATCCACTTTTATGTGTGCATTCTCATGTGATTTTTATGTAAATGTGGATTTATACTAGCCAACATGATTAGTGTTGTTTTGTAGTCTCAGGAACTTTTAAAAGCTAATCTACAAGTTGAATGTGTAAATGAACTCGAAGCAAAAACTGTCGACAGAAGTAGCCAAGTTTGGTGCTTTCCGCGATGGGATTGTGTCACGCTACCATCGCGGAAGCAGTCTGCCTAGAAGGAATTTTTATCTTGATTTCTAGTGAAGGTGCGCATTACCTCCGTGGCATGGAGCTGAGGCTCCGCATTACACTCCGTACCACGCTGAAGATAATTATCCGAAACCCCAAGTTCCGGTGGAGGTGCGCGATGGCACCATGTCACGGGGCGAGGCTCCCGCGATACACTCCGTGCCACACTGAAGACAATTACTTGGAAGCTGAGTTCCAATGAAGGTCCACATCAAGGCTGTGGCACGGAGCTGATGATCCGATACACTCCGTGCCACGTTACCTGTTTATTCCGGGAAATTTCCAACTTGTATAAGCCATCGCCGATTTTATTTTAAAGTATCGACATTTTAGGATGAACGTGGATATGAGCAGTTGAGAAGAAGAATTTCTAGGGTTAATTCTCTTCCTTTTCCTCTTTTAATTTCAATTGCTTGTACGATTTCTAGTTGTTTGAAGATGTTTAATCCGCAAATGAGTGGCAAATTCACCTCTATTTGAGTTGAGGATAATTGCGGAAGAATGTAATTAATGATTATTTCAGTTTTATCTTATCTATACTTGATTTGTTCTACCAATTCTTGTTTTTAGTACGTTAATGTTTGGCCAATGTTAATGTATATTCTAGAAATCCAATTTCGATTCGAAGGGAACTAATTGGACAGATGTGAATTGGTGGAATATGTTCTTGTCTTGGTTGAGAAATTAAGGGAAGATTTACGTTCAGAATAGAAATATATATGTAATGTCATATTTGGTCATTTATGGAATGTATTATGTATAGCTAGAACATGGGGTTTTGCATCACGAAATGTGTAATTTAAGTCTCGTGATTCTTTAGTGGTGAGGAGTCGAAAAGATCCAATCCATAGGTTATTAATTCGACTAACATGAAGAGAAGATTGACTGATTTTAATTAATAAACTACATCCTTGCATGTTTGCCTTAACCTCGGCTTGTTCATTGCTATTATTCAGACATTAATTTTAATATTCACTTAGGTTCACAATAACTATTAATCTTGACTCAAAAGTATTATTTGTTTGGTTGTCTACTTGCATAACGTCGTTTACTAACAATTAGGAAAATTATTGCCATATTACACACCACGTAGGATCGATACTTGGCTTGAAATAAAGTCACTTTACTACTTGCACGACCATGTGTACTTGCGTGTAGTTGGGATGAACAAGTTTTGGCACTGTTGCGGGGGACTGGCAATTGGTTATTTAATTCTCTTAGTGTTTGTTTACAAGTTCGATACAAGTGTTGACGACTTCATCTTAGCCTTTCTCTGGCAGGTGCGGGCATTTTTTCTGAACGCTGGCAAGGGAGCAAGGAAGTTGGTGATTCATTTATAGAGCCAGAGAGACAATTTCATCGACAAAGAAGGAAGCTCTAGAGAAGAAGCTGCAGTTATTAAGGCGAGCAATTCTAGGCGGCAACGAAATCAACGATTGTAGAGCAGTTTAAGTGCCCGAAGAGATGGCATCAAGACAGTCCGCTAAGTAGCAATCACACGCAATAATGCCAACATCCGGCATTCGCAGCAGACCCAGGACGGAGATTCGAACTCAAGCAGAATATGGTCAAGTTATTGCACACCGGCGGGTGCAATTTACAGGTCTCCCTCATGAATATCCACAACAACATCTCCAAAAATTTTGGAGATAAGTGACACCTGTCCCAGTTTGGAATCATCCGACTATATGAGGCTTACATTATTCTCGTTCTCACTGCTGGGGAAGCAAGAGGTGGTTGAAGGATGAACCACCAAATTCTATCACTACTTAGGATGACCTCACAAGGAAGTTTTTGATACGATTCTTTCCATCGAGGGGAAACGGCCCAGAGACTTAGAAGTCGGATCCTAAGTTTCAAACGAAGGGTGAGAATTTGCTCGGGATTTGGATAGGTTCAAGTCAATTCTAAAGTTATCCTCATCATCACCGAATTTAATGATATATTGGTGCATACGTTCATTGAGGGTTTGGAACCACATACAAAGATTTTGTTAGATTCGGCCCAGCCGGTGGGCAGGCATTGGAGAAGACCTACGAAGAGCTTGACACCTTTATTAAGCCGTATTTCCGCAGGGTAATCGATGAATAGAAGTAACTCGAGAGGAGAAAAGAAAGCCGCAGGGGTCTTTGAGGTGGATGGTTTCATAGCTATCACTACCTGAGATAGCTGCTTTGCAAAATCAACTTAACACCCATTTGCAGTATGAGCCGAGCCGAGCACAGCCCCGATCAATCTGATTCATCGGAGTTGGTGTGAAGAGTGCGGAAGCAATGAACACTTAGCTGAGTATTGTGGTGCAAATCCGAACTCGGTAAATTTTGTTGGAAACGCCCAGAGGAGCAGTAATTAGCGAGTATGGCAACAGTTACAACCCAAATTGGAGAATCATCCAAATTTTTCATGGGGGAGTACTAGTCATCAGGGCCGAGTTCAAATCGAGTGCGAGAGAAACCAAGGGGGCATCACAATTTTCAGCCACAATATAGGGAAACAATGCACCTCCTCCATCCAGCAAACATCGAGATATGTTCAAAACCATAATAGCTAACCAAGCAGATGCGGAGTTGATTATGTAAAATTAGTCGCCGACATGGCGATCGACGATTAGCTACAAAGGCATTTGGAGTATCGGTTTGGACAGTTAGTTGGGAGCCCAAAACACTGTAGACCGAGGAGGATTACCAAAGCGATACAGACCAGAATCCTAAGCAGGTCAATGCAGTTACTACCAGAGGTGGAGACTCAACTCAAGAGTGGAACCGGAAAAGGCCACCTACGGCAATGCGGAAGCGAAAAAGGATGAGACTGTGATAGTGAGAGGAAAGGAAGACGCCGAGATAGAAGACCACCGCCCCGTTTACTAAGAGATTAAAAAAGCACAAGGAGGAAGCTTGCTTCAAGAAATTCATGGAATGTGTTATGTATAGCTAAAACATGGGGTTTTGCATCACAGAAATTTGTAATGTAAGTCTCGTGATTCTTTAATTGGTGAGGAGTCGAAAGATCCAATCCATGGGTTATTAATTCCTTACTAACAATCAAAGAAGATTGACTGATTTTAATTAATAATATTTATTATGTTTAATATTTTTAAGAATAAAAATCAATATTACAATCATCTCAACACTTTAATAATTTACAATATTCACTTAGGTTCACAATAACTATTAATGCGGCTCAAAAGCATTATTTGTTTGGTTGTCTACTTGCATAACAGACTTGTTTACTAACAATTAGGAAAATTACTACCATATTACAGTTCCTGTGGGATCGATACTTGGCTTGAAATAAAGCCACTTTACTACTTGTACGACCATGTGCACTTGTGTATAGTTATAAGCAGGTACATATTGAATTTACCTTTAGTTGATATTTTGCGAGGTGCCGAAATATGCCAAGTACATACGGGACATTGTAGCAAACAAAAGCAGATTGACAGATGCGCTACAGTGGCACTTACTGAGGAATTTTGCACCTCCCGAATAAAGAATAGATTGCTGACAAAACTCAAGGATCTGGGAGCTTCACTATTCGAATTACAATTGGGAAGTCTATTCAAGCTCGCGGATCGTGAGATTAGGGAGCAAGCATAAGCTTGATGCCAACATTAGTGTTTAAGTTGGGGCTAGGCATCCCTAGACCAGCTACTTGTGATCTTGCAGCTAGCTGACCGTTCATTGGCCAGACCTAATGGTATTGTGGAGGATGTGCTAGTGCAAGTGAGCTCCCTCATTTTCCCGGTGGATTTTATAATTACGGATTTTGAGCGAGATGTAGAAGTCCCATTTATTTTGGGACGTCCCTTCTTGGCAACCGGGCGAGCCTTAATCGATGTGGCTGCTGGGCAGCTAACCGTCCGAGCGCATGACAAAGTAGGGTTTTGATGTGTACAAGACCGCCCAGAAGCTGCAGAAGCCCATTTATGAGGAGCTATCTGCAATCGGTGTTTTAAATCAGGAATCCCAACCCTTGGTGTTGACTCACAAGACCCCGTAGAAGAGCCTTGGTGGGCTATGATCATTTTGGGGACAGTCGACATATAAGAGATGGTGCGAACTTTGAATGAGCAATGGTTCTTGAGACGAGAATTTGAATCGTTGAAGAGGTCCTTGGAACCTACGCCAAGGCCATCAATTGAGCACCGAAATTGGAGTTAAAGACATTGCCTCCCATACGCGTATATATTTTTGGGAGAAGATGACACCTTGCCAGTCATCATTTCAGCAGAACGACGAATGCACAAGTGGCGCCATTGGTGGTCCTTAAGAGGCGGAAAGAGAAGCGTGGGTTGCTTGAGATGTCGGCCATCAAAGGGATTAGTCCATCTTTTTGCATGCACATGATATTTATGGAAGAAGGATCCAAGCCAACCGTGCAACATCAGCGGAGGTTGAACCCGGTGATGAAAGACGTAGTCAGAAAGGAAGTGATCAAGTGGCTTGATGCATGTATGGTCTATCCTATCTCGAGACCGGTGAATTGGATTGCTTGATTCGGTGCATTCCAAAAGGAGGATGACCGTGGTCACCAATGAAAAGAATGACTGATTCCCACGCACAGTCACTGGCTGGCGAATTTGCATGGTTACATGAAATAATGAGGCCACGATGAAGAATCATTATCTATTCCATTCATTGATCAGATTTTGGACAGGTTGGCAGTCAGGAGATATTGTTTCTGGATGGCTATTCCGGCTATAATCAAATAGCCATAGCACCGGAGGATCAGGAGAAGACTACTTTTATATGTCCTTATGGGACATATGCTTTCAGGCGAATCCCATTTGGTCTTTGCAATGCACCAGCCACATTCCAATGATGCATGATGGCGATCTTCCATGATATGGTGGAAGATTTTGTCGAGGTATTTATGGATGACTTTTTTATTTTCGGTAATTCATTTGTATGTGTCTGCAGAATCTTGACAGGGTGTTAGCTCGATATGAAGACTCAAACCTGGTGCTCAGCAGGAAAAGTGCCACTTTTTAGTCAAGGAGGGTATCGTTCTTGGCCATAAGGTGTCATGCCAAGGGTTAGAAGTCGATCGTGCAAAAGGTGAGGTGATTAGCTACCACCTCAGTGTCAGTGAAGAGTGGTTCGCAGCTTTCTAGGACATGCTGGGTTTTACAGACGGTTCATCCAGAACTTCTCCAAAAATTTCTAGATCGATATACCGGTTGCTAGAAAAAGGGTGGATTCAGATTTGACAAGAGAATGTGTAGAAGCATTCGATGAGCTAAAAAAGCTGGTGAGCGCCTATTCTCATTTCTCCTGATTGAGAACATCCTTTTGAGTTGATGTGATACAGAGTAGCGTGGCTGTAGGAGTTGTATTGGGGCAGCGTGGAATAAAAATTTTCATTCCATTTAACACAAGCAAAACACTTGACAATGCCCAAGTCAATTATACAGTCACAGCAAAGGAGATGCTGGCTTTAGTATTTGCATTTGACAAGTTCAGATTCTATTTTGTGGGGTCGAAAGTGATGGTATATACTGATCATACGGTAGTCGGTATTGTTTGGCAAGAAGGATCTCGAAAGCCCAAGTTATCAGTGGATATTATTCTTTTTGCAAGTTTGTCCCAGAGATCCGAGGCGAAGGGAAGCGACAATTAGGTTGCAAATCACTATCGCGACTGGAGAGTCGTTCACATGTGAAGAAGGTAGAAATCATCAGAGAAGAAGTTCCCCGATGAACAACTCTTGGCAATAAGGAAGCTGAAATCCCTTGATATGCGAGACATTGTGAACTTGTTGGTAAGTGGTATACCACTGAGGCAGCGACTCAACAAAGGAAGAAGCTGAGGCATGATTTCTGATACTACATGTGGGATGAGCCATATCTATTTAAGCAAGGACGGATCAAGTGATGAGGCGATGCATTCCGAGAAAGTAAGATTGCCGAGAAGTGCTGAGGAGTTGTCATTCATCGTTGTATGAGGTCATCATGGAGGCAGACAGCTCTGGAGTGTTACAGTCGGGTTTCTTTTGGCCCACATTGTTGAAGACGCTACAGCTTATGTCAAAATGTGTGATAGATGTCAAAAAAACAAGGAACAATCGCGGGAACGGGGAGATGCCATTGCATTAGATATTAAGTTGAGGTTTTCGATGTATGGGGGATAGACTTTATGGGCCCGTATCCACCGTCATTTGGTAATCATTACATCTTGGTAGTGGACAACATGTCTAAAAGTGGGTCGAAGCGGTATCTTATCCCGAGGCCTGACAACAAGGTGGTGACTACATTTGTGAAAAGTAGATTTTCATTAGGTTATTACGCTTAGAGCTATTATCGGTGATAGAGGGGCACATTTTTGTGAATGCGGGGTTGAGAATCTTGCTAGCTAAGTATGGGGGTGCGGCACGAAGGTGGCGACAGTGTATCATCCCCAGCTTGCTTGGGCAAGTAGAGGTGGCAAAACGGGGAGATTAAGCAAATTACTGCGAGAAAAGCGGTGATGCACAACGAATTGATTGGGCAAGCAAACTTGGCGATGCATTGTGGGCTTACGGGAACTACATACAAGACACCCATTAGGACTTCTCCATACGAGATTGGTTTATGGGAAGGAATGTCATCTACTTTTGGGCTGGAACATCGAGCTTATTGGGCAGTAAGCTAAACATGGAACCTTAGCTAGCAGGAAAGAAGAGGTTGATGCGGGCGAGTGAGTTGGAGCAGTTTCAGCTGCACGCCCTGAAAGTGCTAAGATCTACAAGGAGAAAACTAAAAGGTGGCACGATAGGCACATGGTTCATCGGATCTTTGAGCCAGGGCAAAAAGTGTTGTTGTTCAACTCGAGGTTTAAACTCTTCCCAGGGAAGTTGCGGTGAGTAATTAGGGACCGTTTGAAGTTTTGAGAATGACCCCACACGGGGTAGTTTAGTGGCAAGAGGATAAAAGTGCCACATTTTTTGTGAAGCGGACGAGATGTAAGCACTACTGGGGTGGGGCGTTATTCGAGAGAAGACGTCTATCACTTTGTGGAGTAAAGTAGAGATAGAAAAAGCGTCAAACAGCGACGGTAGCTTTCTTCGCGTTACGGGGAGGCAACCCCGTGAATATAATAAGTAGTTAGGATTATTGGAAAAAAAAAGAAAAAGAAAAAAAAAGGTTTGGCAATAGTTGAGAGGCAACCCGCGATTTCCTAACAAATTATTGTCGTTGGATTATTTTTCGGAGTGAAATGGAGGGCCAAAAAATACAAAAGTGCAAGTGAAAAATCAAGGTAAGAAAATAAAACTTGAGAGAATTCCGAGCCCTTGCATTGGCTCCGTGTCACAGAGGTGGACCTTCGCATTACCCTCCGTGACACGTTGAGGCTTCATTTTGGAATTTTTAACAAATTCCCAGTGAGCCTCCGTGATGGATCCATGTCACGGAGGCTGGCCTCATGGTGAGGCTAAATGCGCGTCGGGTCACCTCGGTTGGCCAAGGTTGACCCTTGCAGATAGACCCTTTTTAACACCCTAAACCCCGATTTTCCCATTTTCTTCACATCTCCCGCGACAAAAACCCCTCCCTCTTCTCCCTCAAGCCTGGCACGGAAATTGCTCAACAAATTTCACTTCAATTGTGTTAAGTAAGGTATGGTTCTTCCATTTTCTTTCAATTTAGATGAAAAATTCAAACCTTGTACACATGTTTTGTGAGGAAAATCCACCCTAAGGTATTGATGAGGTATGTGATTGTTTGAGGAACCTTTGATAAATGTTGAATTTTCACATTACTTGAACTCAATAATTACATGGCGTATGTTGAATTCTTCCATTGTTGATGCCTAGTGTTGGGAAATTGAGTATGGGTTGAAAAATTGAATTGAAAAATGGAGCATTGGTTGACAACATGAGTTGGATAATTGAGTATATGTTGAAAACTTAAGTTAGAAAATTGTGTTGATTGTGCTGGAGCTTAAAAAAGTAAGAATTTTTGTGCTTAAATTGTGAATGTGTGAGCTTGAGGATCAAATACTAGGGGAGATAGTAGGGAATTCTCATAGGTTGTGTGCGCAAATTGCAAAGTGCTCATGATTATATAAATGAATCGATGGATGAACTTTCATAATGCATTGTATGAAGTCTGAGTAGTACAATAAAATTGTTCCATCGACTTGTATGAATGCACTAAACATTTTGGGAAATAAGAGCTGAAAATAGGTGGTTGTTCTTGTAAATTTGTATTGGTTATGATAACGACTAAGTGTGGGGTGATCAAGTCGCCCAGCCTTAATCGTAGCCAACTATGTCTTGAATAACATTTTGAACTGTATGTTTTGAATGCCCAGGACAAATGTGGAAAACTGAGATAAGTCAGAGCGCATCCACATGCGGCGCCCGGCGAAAAGAAGTAAGTAGGGCGCGGTACCGGCAACACCTTCTGTTCCTCGAGGGCAACGCAGACAATATGGAACAAGATGGGTGATAGATGAAAAGAAATGGTATTCCAAACACAAGGAAACCAAGTATTTCCCGGAGAACCGAATAGCACGGGAACCACTAGCACGGGAATTCCCAAAGGGTCTACATAGGATTGACTTCTTGGGTTAAACTTCATTTGAAAAGAACCCAAGAGTGCAATCTCACTCTCTTAAATTCTACACTAAGCGGAACCCGACTTTGTGCAGCCACACCATCAAGATCAGAGGCAGGTGGTTACTTTTGTACCATAACATCTTAATGCAATCATGGGGCGCGGGACACGAGACGCTCATGTCCTCATGCGAACATCCTCCACCATACGCGAGATATCGAACGCACTTTATGTGGAGCTCGATCGGCGATCAAGTGGAGTTGTCACAAGGAAAAGGGCTACCACCGAACATTGCCATATTCTCAGATGAACAGAGAATCTCGGATATGGTTAAAGATATTTTGCTCTTGTCTTATCCGGGGGTGCACATGATTGATGTCACCAGGGATAGAGTTTGCTGGTTTATGCACTGATGAAAGGGCTAGAAATTAATGTTGGAGCGGTGATCATTTCCGCCATGAAGAGAGCTAGACTGCATCAGGGGCATCGGTATGGTGTCGGTGGTCTTCTCATTTCTTTCCTCAAGGAGCCACGGTATTGAAGAAGAGGCCACTGGACTACATTCTTGATTGTGGCATGCTTTGGATGTCACTAAAACCAAAGCACGATACTACATATGGTCCTGTTCTTACACTAGCAGGCGACATGCTAGGGATGATCGCTCCCCCAGCCTGAATGTATAAGGATGCAAATATTGCAACTACGCATTGGTGGAAGGCTGCGATGGAGGATGAATTGTGGCCGGTCGACATGGATTGTCCATTCAATGAGCATGCTCGATCTTTATACCGAGTGGGGCCCGCATTTGTAAGAGTCTGTGGATGATGACATCCCTACTAATGGCTCACCTTAGAGAACTCGGACATTGAGTCGGAGGCGGCGGGGGCGATTACGATCTTGGCGATGAGCAACGGCACCTTGATGAGAGATTGACTATTTTGATTGATCAGGGAGTTACACCACCCAAACTTTGTTTTTAATTGCATCTATGTGAACACTAGGGACATTGTTCCAATTAAGTATGGGGTGGGAGTAGTTGGAGTGCTAGTGTAGAAAATTTGTGTGTTTGTGTTTTTGTGGATGTACTCATTTGCTTCTTTGTGACTCGGTGTTTCGTGGTATGTGGTGATGAATTTGTGGTAGGCTGGTGATGTAATAAATAGTAGTTTGCTGCTTGTGGAAGTGATGTGTAAATTTTTATTAGATTTATTTTTCTATCGATTTTTGTTTGGGTTTTCTCGGTTTTTGTTTTCAGTGCTTTTCTCGAGAATAGTCCCCTTGAACCGATGTCTTAGATGGCGAATGTTCCCTATGATGGATGGATGACGACGTCTTAAGGGAAGTTTCCGATAGGGTTGAATTTTTTTCTTTCGTTTGTTTTCCAAACGTGTAGCTAATTAATGGTTCGACATTCTTGTTATGTGCTACACATGATTGTTAGATGCAAGTGTGATTCATACGGAAGCATGCAAATGTGTTAAACATGTTGAGATACCTAGGCCCTAGAATTCGATTTGGTGTGATCAAGGCTTAATTATTGAATTCTTCTAATTAAGCCGAATGAAGAATACGTAGAATATATCTTAAGTTGAGCATGTGCAGTGAGTGTGAGTTTTCGAATATTCCATGCTATTGTGAAGTTCTAAACTTAACTTTAGTGTGTATATTAAATGAATATGAGATGTGGCTTGTAGGAAGGATGTAGGAATTTCTTTGAATGAACCAAAATTTTCTCCCTTATCGTACCCACCTTGAATGTTAAATTCTAGTTAGCCCCATTGAGCCTTTAGCCTATTCTTTGATAGATACAACCCAAGCTTAAGTCTTTTTCCATTAGCCGTGAATTTGATCCAAAACTCCTAAGCGCTTAAGGAAAAAAAAGCAATTTTCTCAAGGAAGTGAAGGAGTGAGAACTTGAAACGGAAGGAAAGTGGAAGTCGTGAGATTAAAAAAGGACAAAGGTGTATTTTCTTGGAGTTGATTAATTATTAGTAGAGATTAGGAAAATGAATGAATGAAAAAGGTTGGTTAAAACCTTTGCTAGTAGAGTGAGTGTGCCTAAAGCCAGACAAACGAAGAAAATTCAAAAGTGAGAGGATTGAGGAAGAAGCAATATCCGTAATGAATGTTGGGATATTATTAAAAGTGCTTGGGGAAACTAGTTACTATTATTGGTGCTTGATATTTACTACTTTCTTAGCTTACATTACAACCCATTAAGTCTACGTGATCTTACGTCATGCATCCTCAAATTAGTGAAGTAAAACACTGAGGAAAGCTTATGGTTCATGACATGATGCATGTGAATTATTTGGGTGAGCAAGCGTAATCTTATTCACATTCCTACATTAGTGCTTTGGAAATTTTATGAGTGAAATTTAACATATAATTTATTAAGTTAATCTTATTTATTAAATTTAAATTCGTGTCGGATGTCTTGATCGGTTGAGTTTCCACCCAGTTTTCCAAGATCGAGAGTCGAATCTTGAGGTTAGGAGGTGCGAATCATGGTGTATTTCATTTCATTGATGAAGCCGTGCATGCTCTCTTGATGATTTGCTATCTTAAATAATCTTATAGCCGTAGCTTGAATGGTCACCCGCCAAATTAGCTATGTGTGGGTTTCAATTGCATGAGATGTGAAAGGATTGTTCGAGGACGAACAAGGTTTAAGTGTGGGGTAGGTGATCTTGGGCATAATTGCATGCCCAATTGATACTTTAATACTTCATTTCTACTTGTTTATCCACTTTTATGTGTGCATTCTCATGTAGTTTGTATGTAAATGTGGATTTATACTAACCAACATGATTAGTATTTATTTCTCGATCTAGAAGGAATTTTTGAAAGCTAATCTACAAGTTGGTGAAGTGTGGAAATGGACTCGGAAGCAAGAAGTGGAAGTCGACGAGGAAATTGGCCAAGTTTGGTGCTCCGCGATGGAGGTCGTGTCACGCTACCATCGCGGAAGCAGTCTGCCTAGAAAGAATTTTTATCTTGATTTCAGTGAAGGTGCGCGTTACCTCCGTGGCATGGAGTTGAGGCTCAAGTGATACACTCCGTGCCACATAAGATAATTATCCCGGAACCCCAAGTTCCCGGTGGAGGTGCTTGCTTGATGGCACTATGGCAGGCGAGGCTCAGTGATACACTCTGTGCCACGCTGAACAATTACCTGGGCGGGATTCCGGTGAAGGTCAGCGTCGGGAGCCATGGCACGAGCTGATGCTCCGCGATACCTCCGTGCCACGTTTCCAGTTATTAGGGAAAAATTTCTCACTTGTATAAATAGAACAATTAGGTTTTATTTTACGGTATCGACATTTTAGGCAGAACGTGGATAAACGACGGTTGAGAAGAAGAATTCCTAGAGTTAATTCTCTTCCTTTTCCTCTTTAATTTCAATTGCTTGTACGATTTCTAGTTGTTTGAAGATGTTTAATCGCAAATGAGTAGCTAATTCACCTCTTCTTGAGTTGAGGATAATTACGAAGAATCTAATTAATGATTATTTCGGTTTTAATCTTCTCTCTAGTTGTTTCTACCAATTCTTATTTTACTATGTTAATGTTTTGCCAATGTTAATGTATAGTCTAGAATTCCAATTTGATTCCGAAAGGGAGACTAATTGGACAGATGTGAATTGGTGAATATGTTCTTTCCTTGGTTGAGAAATTAAGGGAAGATTTACGTTGAATAAATATATATGTAATGTCATATTTGGTCATTTATGGAATGTATTATGTATAGCTAGAACATGGGGTTTTGCATCACAAATATAATTTAAGGTTCGTGATTCTTTAATTGGTAAAGTCGAAAGATCCAATCCATAGGTTATTAATTCACGACTAACAGCGAAGAAGATTGGCCGATTTTTATTACTAAATTACATCCACCGCATTTTTCCTTAACCTCGGCTTGTTCATTGCTATTGTTCAGACTTTTAATTTAATATTCCGCAGGTTCACCGTAACTATTAATCTTGACTCAAAAGCATTATTTGTTTGGTTGTCTACTTATAATGAAATCATTTGTAATAAGAATTAGGAAAATTACTGCCATATTACGGTTCTGTGGGATCGATACTTGGCTTGAAATAAAGCCACTTTACTACTTGTACGACCACGTGCACTTGGTGTAGTTAGGATCGAACAAAAGCTTAATGAAAATTCTTCCCGACAGGTGGTATAACTCAACCTACACGGTATTACCATGAGTCCCTCACAGTCTTTACGAGTCATTGTTAGGGACTCTGCTCCAACACAATCCTTTGAAGTTTTCCATGAATGCCTCCTATGACTCACACCTGAATCATATGATTGGTGTTTTGACTCATAACTAAACCCTAAGCCTGCATCTGATCTTTTAAATGACTCCTCCTACTGAGTCGTACCTGAGTTCCATGGTCGTAGCTTGACTCGTGACTACTCAGGATTTCCTTGCCAAGATCTGCAGCCAGTTTTCCACGGCCGGCATGTACGAGTCGTACCTCTATTGCACGATCCGTAACTCCCAGTCGTGGTTTCTCCAACCTGAATCTATGACATTCACCCTCCTCCATGTTACAAGTCATGGTACAACTCGTACCTCAATTGTATGTCATATTGTGACCACAAATGCTGAGGCAATTTTGCTAGTTCTATGCCAGAATCAACTTTTAAATTTCCAATCTAGTCTTAGAGGATTGTAGGGTTTACAATATCTTCCCCTTGAAAAAAATTCATCCTCGAAAGGCTAAGTAAGCTGAAAAAGCGGGAAAGAGCTTAGAATTCCCAAACCGAAAACTATAAACTAATGTCGAAAGGAGTGGCCGGCTCAGCTGACTTAACCATACTAACTAAGTTGACACAACTAGTGTGCACATTGAAAACATGAATAGAGCTAATGAATATGGGAACTAAATAGAGTGCGGAGGAGGAATTTAATACGTCTTTGGCTTGGTAGAAGGGAACAATAGGGACACTTAGCCATATATGCATACGCTTCCCATGTGTGGGCCCCTCAACTAGTGGTTTCCTCCACAAGACTTTTAGTGAAGCGACCTTCTTGCATCTCAGCTTACGAACCTGATGGTCTAGGATCGAACTAGGACTTCTTCATAAGATAAACCTATCTTTCACACCTATGTTGTCTAGTGGTACAGGCGAGGTCGTGTCACTAATGCACTTTTTCACTTGTTGACACATGGAAGGCCCAGGTGCACAGATTCTAACTCTGAAGGTAACTATAGCTCATAGGCCACATTTCCAATTCGCCTTAGAATCTTATAGGGTCCAACATACCTCGGAATGAGTTTTCCTTTATTTCCAAACCTCATCACTCCCTTTCATAGGTGAAGCGAGATAAACACAATAATCTAAATAAATTCTAGTTCCCTTCTTCTCACATCTACATATGATTTCTGGTGACTCTAAGCTGTCCTCAACGCTTTCTATGATAAGCTGCACTTTTTGCATAGCCTCATGAAGCTGAATACGGTCTTATCAAAGTAGCTACCAACTGGAAAACCACCCTATAGGTGACCTACACTTCCTACCACATAATGATTCAAAGGGGCCATCCGAATGTTGAGTAGTAGTTATTGTTGTATATGAAACTCGATGAGAGGTAGATGATCATCCCAAATTCCCTTGAAGTTGATCACACAAGCTCTCAACATGTCTTATAAGGTCTGAATAGTCCTCTCAGCTTGTCCATCTATTAGAGGGTGAAAAATTTGTCTTGAAGCAACCCAGGTACCAAGTCCTTTGCGAAATTACTAGCCGAAATGCGAGGTGAACTGGTACCTTTGTCTGAAATGATGGTCAAAGGAAGTCCCATGCAGTCTAACTTATCTCGGATGTATAGCATAGCATAATCCTTAGATTTGTGTCTGTAGTTTTTAAGCTGGGGAGAAAAATATGTTGATTTAGTCATCCGATCTATTTTCACCCAAATGGAATCATGTTGTCGATGACCCCGGCGTGGAGCACAGCCAATGAAGTCATATTCAATTCTTCCCACTTCCACGTGGTAGTGATATCTTGAGTCATACCCCTAGTCTCTAAATGTTCCTTTAACCTAATGGTAGTTACGGCACTTAGCCACAAATTTTCGCGACATGTAATTCCGCCAATAGACTTCTCATAGTTCACGGTACATCTTAGTGGGGCTTGGGTGGATAGAATATACGAGTTTTGTGCTTCTACCAATATTTGCTGCCTCAAGTTGTATATATCTAGAACACATAGTCTTCCTTAGTGTGCGTACCATCTCCCCCTTCGGAGAAAGCCTCCCACCCTCTTTTCTAAGCACTTTGCCTCTTTCAGCTTAAGAGTATGAGATCTTCATCCTTCTTTGACTTAACCTCAATCACACCAAAGAAGATTCTAACCCACTCCTATATTCTCCATCCCTCAAAAGCTGAATCCACCAACTGCACTCCCAAACGAGCTAACCTATGGATATCCTTTTCCAGGTTTTTCTTCTCTCTTCAACATGAGCAACACTCCCCGGGGACATTCCTCTTAGGGAAACCGCCACCATGTTGGCGTTGCCGGAGTAGTATAACACTCATGTCATAATCCTTCAATAACGCCAACCATCTTCTCTAATGAAGGTTCAAATCCTTTTGATTGAACATGTACTAAAGGCTCTTGTGGTCGATGAAAACATCTACGTGAACCCCATAAAAGTAATGTCTCCATATTTTCAAAGAAAACACCACTACCGCTAATTAAGATCATGAGTCGGATAGTTATTCTCATGAACCTTGAACTGTAAGGCATAGCTATCCTGCTGCCCTGCTGCATTAGAATACAGCCGAGGCCAACTCAGGAAGCATCAAATAAATACGAACCCATATGTTTCATACATTGGAGTCAAAGCGTAGTTGTAGTGAGGAGAGTCTTCCAGCTCTTGGAAACTCTTCTCATGCATCTTACCACTGAAACTACCTTTTCTAAGTTAATTTAGTCAGAGGAGATGTGATAGAAAGAATATCCTTCTAACCATCGATAATAACCAGCTAGACCCGAGGAAATTTCTGATATACATTTGGGGAAGTGGTCTTGGCCCAGTCTTTTCACCTTGCTTTATCTTTTTGGATCACATTCACCTCACCTAAGACCACATGATCATTTTCATTTACATACTTTAGCTAGACATTTGCTAAATTTAGCAAACAACTGACGGTCTCTGAGTGTATGCAACACTATCCTCAAATGGTTAGCATGATCCTCCTCATTCCTAGAGTATACCAAGATATCGTCTATGAAGACAATGATGAACATGTGCAAATGCGATTTGAATACCTGTTCATTAAGTGTGTAAAGTTGTAGGGGCATTGGTTAGTCCAAACAACATAACCACAAATTCATAGTGACCATACCATGTTCTGAAGGTTATTTTGGTATGTCACATTCCACGACTCTGAGCCGATGATATCCCGACCTAAGATCTACCTTGAGGAAAACAACTAGCTCACTGAAGTTGATCGAGCAAGTCGTCAATCTGGGTAGGGCATACATGTTCTTCACTTGTAACTTTGTTCAGCTGATGATGATTTAATACTTATTCTGGTACCGTCTTTTCTTTTTGCACAAACAACATTGGAGTACCCCAAGGAAGACGCTAGAACTGATGAAGCCCTTATCTAGAAAGGTCTTTCGGTTGTTCTTTCAACTCCATAAGCTCACCTGGAGCCATTATATAAGGCAATAATAGAATATAATAAGTGTTTGAAAAGGTCTACGCCACGATCTATTCCCACTCGAGAGGACTTCGAGAAGATCTTTAGGAAACACATCTAGAAATTCACTGACAACAGGAATTGACTGAATTTTTGGGGTCTCGAGTTAGAATAGCGGCCCGAACTAGGTGATAGATTCACCCTTTAGAAATAATTTTCCTTGCCTTATGGTAGGAAATAAATCGACCATTGGGTGTTAAAACAGTACCCATTCATTCTACGACTGGCTCGTTGTGAAACTGAAACCTGACGACTCTAGTTTTGTAGTCAACTGAGAAATAACCGGAATATAACCAATCCATGCCAAGAATGAGGTCAAAATCGACCATGTCAAGCTCTACTAGATCAGCTTGAATAACATTACTCAATACTGAGACTGGGCAGTTTCTACATACCCGTCTAGCTCTAACTAACTCACCAACTGGGGTAGAGACTGAGAACGGTTCTGACAAGACTTGGATAGATTTCAAGCGTCAGCTACATAAGGAGTCACGAATGATAATGTGACTCCTGGATCTAGTAGAGGCATATACATCTAGATAGATGGAAAAAATGTAAGTAAAATAATATATCTTATAATATTAATTAAATAATTTAAATTTTTAAAACTAAAATATGATAAATAAAAATAGAAAGTATACCCGTGACCATGTCAGGTGAGCTCTCCTGATCCTGATGAGAGGATAAAGCATAAAAATGGTTTTGGCGCTGTCCACCATCCGTACCGGAAGTAGTCCCCTACTAAGCTGGACGACCTACTGGGGCTGCTGAAGTAGACTATGATTTCCCCCGTTCTGCTGATGGACACTCTTTTAACTTGTGAACCATCTGCCCATATCCATAGCAACCCTCTTTGCCCATGAGGCATTCACCTGGATGGTCCCTTCCACACTTAGGACAAGTTGGGTAACGGTTGCTGGAACTGTAACTCTCGGATGAAGAGCCGGATGCTTCACCCTTTTGATCCTTACGGGATCAAAATAAGAGGCACTGGCTGATGTGGGTGCTGGAGTCCTCTGTTTCTACTGCCGCTGGACCTCTAGTGGCCATATTCCGACTGACCTGTTCTAGCCCGCTTATTCTCCCTCTCCATATCCTTCAACTTCTCTACCTCAATCTGCTGGGCATGAATGATGAGGCTGGAGGGGTATATGTCCTTGATGAGCATTGCAGTTCTGCACTCCTTAAGTTCCAAATCAAACACTCTATTGACGAATTTGAGCATGCGAACCCTTACCTCAGCAACCATCTCTGGCGCATACCTCGACAACCACGTGAACTCCAACGCATATTCCTCCACTGTTTTGATACCCTACCTTAAATTCATGAATTCAATGACCTTGGCCTCCCTCAATTCCCGAGGGAAGAATCTGTCTAGAAACGTAGTAGTGAACTCATACCACTCTACTGATCCTACATCTGCTGGCCTCCCTTCCTTCCACTGGTTCTACCAAATCTGAGCCACCCCTTTCAACTAGTTGGCAGCCAAATCAGCACTCTCCACGGAACTAACACCCATAATCCGAGTGATCGTCCGTACCTTATACACAAATTCCTACGGGTCCTCTCCCACCTTGGATCCATCAAAAGCTGAGGGTTCATTCGGGTGAAGTACCAAATCCTAGAAGCTACTGCAGACTAGTTTATATTCACTACAACCACCTGCTGGTTCACTTGGTTGGTCACCGTTTGAGCCAACAGCTGAATCGCTGCTCGAAATTCTACTAAGGACACTTGATCATCCTGAGGGTTGCTGGAGCTGGTGGGGCAGGTCGGTAGGCATTGTCATTCCTCCTTCCATTTCCTTATTTTAGAGACATATTTTCACTGAAACGAATAGAGCACAAGTTAGAAGGACATTTTCGAAATTAAACTCAACGCACAATAAGGAGTATGAACAAAACAGAGTTACCCTAATAACATCTTGTAGCCTCCTCATCATAAGTGTGGCGCGCTTCACACCCATGAAAAGAATTCTGCTTGACATGGCTTTCAGACATCCTAGGATACTCTAAACCTAATGCTCTAATACCAAGTTTGCCACGACCAGAGTCTGCATCTTGGATGGGAAACGGTACTTGGAGCCACAAGTGAACCCATGTTCTATCATCACACTGGTAACTAAGTAAGAATACATGGAAGCTGGGAAAAAATAAATATTCAAATAAAACTGTTTTGGAAATAGTAAACATAACTATAAAAAATGCAGAAAATTTTTGTCTGAAAGCCAACTTTTAGCTGACGGGTTGCTGGGACAAGCTCCAACTAACTCTAAAATATGAAAAAATACTAAACTAACTGAAAAGAAAACATCATACTCGGAAGATGAGGACTCACCAATAGGACTGCTGCTGGAATCGTCGGGAGGAACTACTGACGATACTGAGACTGGGAACCAGCGGTTGTATCATAATATGATACAACATGGAAAGTATGCGTCAGTACTTTGAATGTACTAAGTAAGTGAGATATACATAAAGCATGGAAAACAAGGACTGAACTGAAATAACATGAAATGACCAACTGATACTGAATACTAATAGAAGTTGAGCTATAACTACACTGAGGTCAAAATAGACCCTAACTGACAATCATAAACATGCCCTGAAACCGAGTGACTAAACTAAGCTAAACTGAGACTGAGATGGACTGAACTATATTGATAAGTGGTAGAGTCTATAACCGACATATAACCGTGTGAGCTAGATGTGGAGTCCGGTGCATGCACCCCATCGGAGAAAGCCCACTATACCATGACAGGGTATAGTGGTTGGGCTGGGTGATCACAAGTCTGGGCCCGTTGGGCCATTGACCTACGGTAGCGATGTAGTTCTGGGAACATTGGTGTGCTGGAACCCCGGTCCGCTTGGTGCTAAGTACTACTTCCACTGAATAGTCCTAACTTGACTACTAAACTGATAGCTCGAAGTTGGGATCCTGGACTAAGTTAGGAATACTTATCTATAAGTAACCTGAGATTCAGTAGGACTCTGCTCCAACCCAATCCTTTGAAGTTTTCCACAAATGCCTCCTATGACTCATACCTGAATCATATGATTGGTGTTCTGACTCGTAACAAAACTTTGAGCCAGCATCTTATCTTTCCAATGACTCCTCCTATGAGTCGTACCTAGGTTCCATGAATCGTAGCTTGACTCGTGCCTACTCAGCATTTCCCTGCCAAGATCTCTATAGTTTTCCACGACTGGCATGTACGAGTCGTACCTCTATTGCACGATCTGTAACTCCCAGTCGTGGTTTCTCCAACCTGAATCTTTGAAATTCACCCTCCTCCTAGTTACAAGTCATGGTATGACTCGTACCTCAGTTGTATAGGTCATATTGTTACTCGTACTGAGGCAATTTTGCTAGTTCTCTGTAGAATCAACTTTTAAATTTCCAAGCTAGTCTTAGGAAGTTATGGGGTTTTACAATATCTTCCCCTTGAAAAAATTCATCCTCGAAAGGCTAAGTAAGCTGAAAAACTGGGAAAGGAGCTGAAATTCCAAAAATGAAAACTATAAACTAATGTTTGAAGGAGTGACTGACTCCAAACTGAAACAGCCGTACTAACTAAGTTGACACAACTAGTGTGCACATTGAAAACATGAATAGAGCTAATGAATATGGAACTAAATAGAGTGCCGAGGAGGAATTTAATACCTGATGCTGAAACTGGACTGGAAGGGAATAATAGGGACATTTAGCCATATATTTGCTTTTGCTTCCCATGTGGCCCCCTCAACTAGTTGGTTCCTCCATAAGACTTTTAGTGAAGTGACCTTCTTGCATCTCAGCTTACGAACCTGATGGTCTAGGATCTGAACTAGGACTTCTTCGTAAGATAGACTATCCTTCACACCTGTACTGTCTAGTGGTACAACTGAGGTCGTGTCATCAATGCACTTTTTCAACAGTGACACATGGAAGACTGGGTGCACAGATTCTAACTCTGAAGGTAATCCTATCTCATAGGCCACATTTCCAATTCGCCACAGAATCTTATAGGGTCCTACATACCTCGGACTGAGTTTTCCTTTCTTTCAAAACCTCATCACTCCCTTTCATAGGTGAAATCTTCAGATAAACCCAATAATCTATAGCAAATTCTAGTTCCCTTCTTCTCACATCTGCATATGATTTTCTGGTGACTCTAAGTTGTCCTCAACCTTTCTATGATAAGCTCCCCTTTTTGCATAGCCTCATGAACAGAATATGGTCCTATCAAACTAGCTTCACCAACTTCAAACCACCTTATAAGATACCTACACTTCCTACCACATAATGATTCAAACGGGGCCATCCGAATACTAGAGTGGTAGCTATTGTTGTATGTAAACTCGATGAAAGGAAGGTGATCATCCCAAATGCCCTTGAAGTTTATCACACAAGCTCTCAACATGTCTTCTAAGGTCTGAATAGTCCTCTCATCTTGTCCATCTATTAGAGGGTGAAAAGTTGTGCTGAGCTTGTCCTGGGTACAAAGTCCTTTCTAAAATGACTTGCTGAAATGCGAGGTGAACTGGGTACCTTTGTCTGAAATATTCGTCAAAGGAATCCCATGCAGTCTAACTATCTCTCGGATGTACAGCCTAGCATAATCCTCAGTTGTGTCTGTAGTTTTAACTGGGAGTAAATGTGTTGACTTAGTCATCCGATCTACTTTCACCCAAATGGAATCATGTTGTTGAGGAGTACGAGATAGACCTGTAATAAAGTCCATATTCAATTCTTCCCACTTCCATGTGGGTATGATGATATCCTGAATCATACCCCTAGGTCTCTGATGTTCAGTTTTAACCTATGGTAGTTACGACACTTAGCCACAAATTCTGCAATATCCCTTTTCATGCTATTCCACCAGTAGATTTTCGTAGGTCATGGTACATCTTAGTGGCACCTGGGTTGATAGAATATCTAGAGTTGTGTGCTTCTACCAATATTTTCTGCCTCAAGTTGTATATATCTAGAACACATAGTCTTCCTTGGTAGTGAAGTACACCATCTCCCCCTTCGGAGAAGGCCTCCACCTCTTTTCTAAACACTGCCTCTTTCAGCTTGAGCAGTATGGGATCTCCATCCTTCTTTGACTTAACCTCAACTACTAATGAAGATTCTAACCCACTCTACAGTACTACTCCATCCTCAACTTAATCACCAATTGCATTCCCAAACGAGCTAACCAATGGATATCCTTTGCCAGCTCTTTTCTGCTCTCTTCAACATGAGCAACACTCCCCAGGGACATTCTGCTACGGGAAACCGCCACCATGTTGGCGTTGCCCGGGTGGTATAGCACACTCATGTCATAATCCTTCAATAACTCCAACCATCTTCTCTGATGAAGGTTCAAATCCTTTTGATTGAACATGTACTAAAGGCTCTTGTGGTCGATGAAAACTTCTACGTGAACCCCATAAAAGAAATGTCTCCATATTTTCAAAGCAAACACCACTACCGCTAATTAAGATCATGAGTCGGATAGTTCTTCTCATGAACCTTTAGTTGTCTGGAGGCATAAGCTATCTCCTTGCCCCGCTGCATCAGAATGCAACCGAGGCCAACTCGAGAAGCATCACAATAAACTACGAACCCATATGTTCCTTCTGGTTGGGTCCAAACTATAGTTGTATTGAGGCGAGTCTTCAACTCTTTGAAACTCTTCTCACAGGCATCTTACCACTGAAACTTCACCTTTTTCTAAGTTAATTTAGTTAGATGAGATGCGATAGAAGAATATCCTTCTACAAACCATTGATAATAATCGGCTAGACCCAGGAAACTTGTGATATCTGTTGGGGAAGTGGGTCTTGGCCAGTCATTAACCACTGCTATCTTTTGAGGATCTACCTGAATACCCTCACTTGAGACTACATGACCGAGGGAGGCCACAGACTTTAGCCAGAATTCACATTTGCTAAATTTAGCGAACAATTGACGGTCTCTGAAAGTCTACAAGACTATCCTCAGATGGTTTTCATGATTCTCCTCATTCCTTGAGTATACCAAGATGTCATCTGTGAACATAATGATGAACATGTCTAGGTACGATTTGAATACCCTGTTCATCATGTCTATGAATGTTGTAGGGGAAATGTTCAGTCCAAACGACATAACCACAAATTCATAGTGACCATACCAAGTTCTGAAGGTTGTTTTTGGTATGTCATATTCCCTGATTCTAAGCTGATGATATCCCGACCTGAGATCTATCTTAGGAAATCAACTGGCTCCCTGAAGCTGATCAAACAAGTCATCAATCCTGGGTAGGGCATACTTGTTCTTGACTGTAACTTTGTTCAGCTTATGGTAGTCGATATGCATTTTGAGGGTACCGTCTTTCTTTAGCACGAACAACATTGGAGCAACCCTCATAGAGACGTTGGGCCAGATGAAGCCTTTATCTAGAAGGTCTTTAAGTTGTTCCTTCAACTACTTCAGCTCATCTAGAGCCATTCTATAAGGAAGAATAGAGATAGGCTGAGTGTTTGGAAGAAGGTCTATGCCAAAGTTTATTTCCCGCTCAGGAGGGACTCCGGGAAGATCTTCGGGAAACACGTCAGGAAATTCGCTGACAACGGGAACTAACTAAATCGTTGGGGTCTCGGAGTTAGAATCTTTGACTCGAACTAGGTGATAGATGCACAATTTCGAAATGAGCTTTCTTGCCTTATGGTAGGAAATAAATCGACCATTAGGCGTTAAACCACTACCCATTCAGTCTACGACTAGCTCATTGGAAAACTAAAACCTAACGACTCTAGTTCTGTAGTCGCCTGAGGCATAACCGGAATGTAAGCAATCCATGCAAAGAATGAGGTCAAAATAAACCATGTCAAGCTCTACTAGATCAGCTGGAATAACTTTACTCAATACTAAGACTAGGCAGTTTCTATATACCCAGTTGGCTCTAACTGACTCACCAACTAGGCTAGACACTAAGAACGGTTCAGAGAAGACTTTTGGACTGATTTCTAACTGAACAACTACATAAGGAGTAACAAATGATAGTGTGGCTCCTGGATGTAGTAGAACATATACATCTAAATGGAAAAGATATAAATAGATTAATATATCTTATAATATTAATAAAATAATTAAAATTTTGAAAAATAAAATATGATAAATAAAAAATAAAAGCATACCCGTGACCACGTCAGGTGAGGTCTCCTGATCCTGATGAGAGGACAAAGCATAAAAATGGTTTTGGTTGTCTGCCATCCGTACCTGAAGTAGTCCCCTACTGAGCTGGATGACCTACTAGGCTGCTGAAGCAGACTAAATTATCCCCTGTTATGCAAATGGACACTCTTTTAACCTGTGACCCAACTGTCCACATCCAAAGAAACCCTCTTTGCCCATGCGGCATTCATCTGGATGGTTCCTGCCACACTTAGGACAAGTTGGATAACGGTTGCTGGAACTTTAACTCTAGGACTAAGAGCTGGATGCTCCACCATTTCAATCCTTGCAGGACCGGAAATAAGGAGCACTGGCTGATGTGGGTGCTGGAGTCCTCTGTTGCTTTTGTTGTGGGCGACTACTGCCGCCGGACCTTTGGTGGCCATAATTCGACTGACCTGTTCTAGCCCACTTATTCTCCTATTCCATATCCTTCAACTTCTCTACCTCAATCTGCTGGGAATGAATGATGAGGATGGAGAGGTCAATGTCCTTGATGAGCATTTTAGTTCTGCACCTCTTAAGTTCCAAATTTGACACTCTATTGATGAATTTGAGCATGTGAGCCCTTAGCTCAGCAACTTATCTCTGGCGCATACCTCGACAACCGCATGAACTCCAACTCATATTCCTCCGCTATTCTTTTACCCTTCCTCAAATTCATGAATTCGGTGACCTTTGCCTCACTCTATTCCCGAGGAAAGAATTTGTCTAGAAACGCAGTAGTGAACTCATACCAATCTACTAATCCTTCTTTTGCTGGCCTCCCTTCCTTCCACTGGTTGTACCAAATCTGAGCCAGCCCTTTCAACTAGTAGGCATCCAGATCAGCACTCTCCACGGAACTAACACCCATAATTCAGGTGATCTTTCGTACCGCATCCACAAACTCCTATGGGTCCTCTCCCACCTTGGATCCATCAAAAGCTGGAGGGTTCATTCGGGTGAAATCCCAAACCCTGGAAGCTGCTGAAGACCTGTTAACATTCACTGAAATCACCTGCTGGTTCACTTGGTTGGTCACCATTTGAGCCAACTGCTAAATCACCGCTCGAAATTCTGCTAAGGACACTTGATTGGCCTGAGGGGATGCTGGAGCTGGTGGGGCAGGTCAGTTGGCATTGCTAGTCCTCCTTCCATTTCCTCGTTTTAGAGGCATATTTTCATTGAAATGAATAGAGCATGAATTAGGAGGACATTTTCGAAATTAAACTCCACGCACGATAAGGAGTATGAACAAAATAGAGTTATCCTAATAATGTCTTGTAGCCTGCCCGTCATAAGTGTGACGCGCTTCACATTCATGAAAAGGATTCTTCTTGACGCGGATTTCAGACATCCTAGGATACTCTAAACCTAGTGCTCTAATCCTAAGTTTGTCATGACTCGAGTATGCACCCTGGACGGTACGCGGTACTTGGATCCACAAGTGACCCCAAGCAAACCCATGGCCTATCATCATACTGATAACTAAGTAAGAATACACAGAAGCTGGGCAAAAATAAATATCCAAATAAAACTATTTTGGAAATAGTAAACATAACTATAGAAAATGCTAAAAATTTATGTATAAAAGCCAACTTTTAACTGACGAATTGCTGGGACAAGACCCCGGCTAACTCTATAATCTGAAAAAATACTAAACTAACTGGAAAAAAAACATCGTACTTGGAGGATGAGGACTCACCAATAGGATTGCTGCTGGAATCATCGGGAGGAACTACTGAAAATGCTGAGATGGGGAACCTGTGCCTGTATCATAATACGATACAGCATGGAAAGTATGCATCAGTACTTTGAATGTACTAAGTAAGTGAGATATACATAAAGCATGTAAAATAAGCACTAAACTGAAATAACATGAAATGACCAACTGATACGGAATACTGATAAAAGCTGAGCTATAACTGTCTTGAGGTCAAAATAAACCCTAAATAACAATCATAAATATTCCCTTAAACCGAGTGACTAAACTAAGCTAAGCTGAGACTGAGATGAACTGAACTATACTGACAAGTGGGAGAGTTTATAACCGACATATTACCACGTGAGTTAGACGTGGAGTGCCATATATACACCCCATCGAAGAAAGCCCACTGTACTTTTCCTGGATATAATGGTTGGGTTGGGTGATCACAAGTCTGGGGCCCGTTGGGCCAATGACCTACGATGGCAACGTAGTTCTGGAAACCTGGGTGCACTAGAACCCTGGTCCACTTGGTTCTAAGTACTACTCCTACTCCCACTGGATAGTCCTAACTTGACTTCTAAACTAATAGCTCAAATTTGGGATCCTGTACTAAGTCAGGAACAGTTATTTGGAAGTAACCTGCGAATCTGTAGGACCAGATAACTGAAATTGGAGTTCTAAGACTGGCCAGAGTTGCTTCCCTTGAAGCGTCGTAACCATCTAGAGAACTAGCTGATAATTGAAGCTAGGGAGTATTACTGAACTAAACTCCTCAAAATTTAACTCACTATCGTCAAACAGATCAACTAACTTACTGAAAGATACTGTAAAGGGCTAATTGCTAACTGAGACTGAACTAGCATTCAAACTAGTTGTGAACTCATATAATGATCCCCACATTAGGAATGCGAGAATTAACAAAGTCAAGAAACTTTTCTATCTAGACAATTATGCAAGACCCAGATTACAACATTCACAAAATTAGGCTAAAACAATATTTCATTAAGAAAGAACAACATGCTTGCTAAATAGTGAAAACTTTACAAGAATCCATAAGAATTACAATCCACAAGTATATTCATAATCTAACAGAAGCTAGCCCTATTTTATGACATTCAGGGCTAAGACTGATGATGAATTATAAAAGGGTTTTGGGGAACAAGGGAAGAGTGATTCCCTTGTTGAATTTCCACATAACTTGATTCGAATTCCCTAGGAAGAACTCGGAGAATATGAGAAGAAAACTTGAAAGCCCTAGCTTGCTCTGAGAGAACTGCCTGACTAGATCGTACTTCTGCTATCTAGTTTTTGGAAGGAATGAGGGAGGTTTGACTATACCTCTGAAATCCCTCCTGAAAACAACCTAAACGATGTAGTTTAGAAGTTAAATTAGTAGGGTTTTACAAAATTTCCCTTGAAACACATAATGAAAGTTCTGCCCGACAGGTGGTACGACTCAACTTACGAGTCATACCAAGGTCCTACGGTTCATACCGTGAGTCATGGTTAGGGACTCTGCTCCAACTCAATCTTCTGAAGTTTTCCACAGATGCCTCCTTTGACTCGTACTTGAATCATATGATTGGTGTTACAAATCGTAACTAAACCTGGATCCTGCATCTAACCCTTCCAATGACTCCTCGTACGAGTTGTACCTTGGTTCCACGATTCGTAGCTTGACTCGTGACTACTCATAATTTCCATTCCAATATCTCTTTAGTTTTCCACAAACACCATGTATGAGCCATACCTATATTGTACAATACGTAACTCCTAGTCGTTGTTCCTCCAACCTGAATCTCCGACATTCACCCTCCCCCTAGTTACGAGTCATGGTACAACTCGTACCTCAATTATACGGGTCGTACTGTGACTCGTACTGAGGCAATTTTGTCAATTCTCTGCAGAGTCAACTTTTAAATTTTCAAGCTAGTCTTAGGAAGTTATGGGGTGTAACAATATCTCCCCCTTGAGAACATTCGTCCTCGAAAAGGCTGAGTAAACTGAAAGACTGGGAAAAGAGTTGAAATTCCCAAACTGAAAATTATAAAACTAATGTTTGAGGGAGTGACAGACTCTGAACTGAAATAGGCATACTAATTGAGTTGACACAATTGGTGTGCACAACATAAATAGAGCTAATAAGTACGAAACTAAATAGAGTATTGAGGAGGAATTTATACCTGATGCTGAAATTGGACTGCAAGGGAATAAATAGGGATATTTAGCCATCATGTCTACTTTTGCTTCCCATATGACCCCCTCAACTAGCTGGTTCCTCTACAAGACTTTTACTGAAGTGACCTCCTTGTTTCTCAACTTACGAACCTAATGGTCTAGGATCTAAAATGTGGCTTCTTTGTAAGAGAGAATATCCTTCACTCCTACACTATCTAGTGGCACAACTGAGATGGTCACCGATGCACTTCTTCAACAGTGACACATGGAAGACTGGGTGCACAGATGCAAACTTTGAAGGTAATTTAACTCATAGGTCACATTGCCAATTCACCTCAGAGTCTTATAGGGTCCTACATACCTCGGACTGAGTTTCCCTTTCTTTTTAAACCTCATCACCCCTTTCATAGGTAAAGACTTCAGATAAACCCAATTATCTACAGCAATTCTAGTTCCCTTCTCCTCACATCTCCATATGATTTTTGGCGACTCTTAGTTGTCCTCAACCTTTCTCTGATAAGTTGCACTTTCTGCATAGCCTTGTGAACTGAATCTAGCCCTATCAAAGTAGATTTTCCAACTTCAAACCACCCTATAGGAGAGCTACACATCTACAATATAGTGTTACAAACGGGGAAATCTGAATACTAGAGTGGTAGCTGTTGTTGTATGAAAACTCGATGAGAGGTAGGTGATCATCCCAACTGCCCTTAAAGTCGATCACACAAGCTCTCAACATGTATTCTAAGGTTTGAATAGTCTACTCAGCTTGTCCATCTGTCTGAAGGTGAAAATTTATGCTTAGCTTGACCTGAGTACCAAATCCTTTCTGAAATGACTTTCAGAAATAAGAGGAATTGGGTACCTCTGTCTAAAATGATGGACAAAGGAACCCCATGCAGTCTGACTAACTCCCAGATGTACAACCTAGCATAATCCTCTGTTGAGTCTGTAGTTTTAACTAGGAGGAAATATGCTGACTTAGTCATCTGATCTACTATCACCCAAATAGAATCATGTTGCCGACGAGTATGAGGTAGACCGGTAATTTAGTCCATATTAACTTCTTCCCACTTCCACTTGGGTATGCTGATATCCATAGTCATACCCCTAGGTCTCTGATGTTCAGCTTAAACATGCTGACAGTTCGGGCACTTAGCCACAAATTCTGCAATATCCTTCTTCATGCCATTCCACCAATACATTTCCTACAGGTCACGGTACATCTTAGTGGACCTGGGTGGATAGGATATATGGAGTTGTGTGCTTTTGTGAGTATTTGCTGCCTCAAGTTGTCTATATCTGGAACACATAATCTTACCTGGTAAAGAAGTACACTATCTCCCCCTTTAGATAAGGCCTCCACCTCTTTTCTTAACACTGCCTCTTTCAACTTGAGCAGTATGGGATCTTCATCCTGTGTTGACTTAACCTTAACAACTAATGAAGATTCTGACCCACTCAGTAGTACTACTCCGCCCTCAACTGAATCCACCAACTGCACTCCCAACTGAGCTAACCTGTGGATATCCTTTGCCAGCTCTTTTCTACTCTATTCAACATGAGCAACACGCCCCCCATGGACATTTTGCTTAGGCCATGCGCCACCACATTGGCCTTGCCCGGGTGATATAGCACACTCATGGCATAATCCTTCAATAACTCCAACCATCTTCTCTAAATAAGGTTCAAATCCTTCTGACTAAACACGTACTGAATGCTCTTGTGGTCGGTGAAAATGTCTACGTAAACCCCATAAAGGTAATGCCTCTTTATTTTCAAAGAAAACACCACTACCGCTAATTTAAGATCATGAGTCGGATAGTTCTTCTATGAACCTTGAGCTGTCTAGAGGCATAAGGTATCACCTTACCCCACTGTATCAGAATGCAACCGAGGCCAACTCGAGAACCATCACAATAGACTATGAACCCATTTGTTCCTTCTGGTAAGGTCAAAACTGGAGTTGTAGTGAGTCGAGTCTTCAACTCTTAGAAACTCTTCTCACATGCATCTGACCACTAGAACTTCACCTTTTTCTGAGTTAATTTAGACAGAGGATATGTGATAGAAGAAAAGCCTTCTACCACTGTCGATAATAATCGGCTAGACCCAAGAAACTTGTGATGTAATTTGAGAAGTGGGTCTTATCCAGTCTTTCACCGCTGCTACCTTTTGAGGATCTACCTGAATACCCTCACCTGAGACCACATCACCGAGGAAGGCCACAGACTTCATCCAGAATTCACATTTGCTTAATTTAGCGAACACTGACAGTCTCTGAGAGTCTGCAACACTATCATCATATGTTTAGCATGATCCTCCTTATTCCTGGAGTATACCAAGATGTCGTCTATGAACAATATGATGAACATGTCCAGGTACAATTTGAATACCCTGTTCATCAGGTCTATGAAAGTTGCAAGGGCATTGGTTAGTCCAAATGACATAACCACAAATTCATAGTGACCATACCAAGTTCTAAAGGTTGTTTCCAGTATGTCACACTCTCTGACTCTAAGGTGATGATATCCCAGCCTGAGATCAACCTTTGAAAAATAACTGGCTCCTTGAAGCTGATCGAATAAGTCGTCAATCCTAGGTAGGGGATACCTTTTCTTAACTGTAAATTTTTTCAGCTGATTGGGCTATATACAATTATAGGGCTTCAAGATATAATACTCAAGCTCGATTTTTCATCTTACGGCGGACGAACCCAAAATATCCGTTTATAGGGCAGACGAGCCCAAAATGTCCATTTATAGGGCGGACGAACTCAAAATACCCATTTATAGGGAGGATGAACCCAAGATGTCCATTTATATGGCGGAAAAACCCAAGATGTCCATTTATACGGCGGACGAACCCAAAATGTCCATTTTTAGGGCTGACGATCCCAATTATCCTATTTTAGGGCAGACGAGTCCAATTATCCATTTTAGGGTGGAAAAGCCCAAATAATAGTAGCATAATAAAAGTATAATACAAACCTGATTGAGTAATCATAGCATAATATGGGTCAGACTGAATAACATAATAACATAATAACAACTTGAAGTAGCATAATACGGGTCGGATTGAATAACATAATAGTGGCATAATACGGGCATAATAGTGGCATAATACAAGCCTGAACATAATAGTGACATAATATGGGCATAATAGTGGCATAATACGAGCCTAATTGAATAACATAATAGTGACATAACGCTAGCTTGATTATAATAGTGGCACAATACGGCTTGATAATAACTTGAACAGTAGTTTGAAAGTAGCATAATGGTGGCAGTAGCTGAGGGCAGCATAATAGTAGCTTGATAGAAGCAAAATAGTGGCTTTATAGGAGCAAAATATTGACTTGATGGAGTGGTATAATAGTAGTCTGGTGATAATATCCGAAGGTATGATAATAATTCAAATCTGGATGTATAATAGCTTGCAAGTAGAACAATAACAATTTGATGACAGTAGCTTGATATGGAGACATAATAACATGAATCTTGAGACATAATAATAGCTTGAAAGAAGCGAAATATGTGTCTCTGGCATTGTGTTCCTGTTACACCTACACACAAAGAAAAGTTATAAGTTTTAAAAGGTAAGATTGGTACGTACCTTTGCTTGTACTTTGCTCCTTATCGCTATTTCGACCTCTTGGACTTTGCACTTTGTCTTGGTGAAATTTTTGAGTGACCCTCAAAAATTTCTACCCAGTTTAGAGCACAAAATGCTTTTCACACCTCTTTGTTGCCAACTTCTGTAATTTTTTAGGTTTCCTCAACAATTCTGCCCCATTTTGACTTTAAGGACATTGTATTCCTGCTTCACTCGAATAAAATTATCAATTCAAAACAAATGGTTGTCTTATATTTGAACATCAAGATTTAGTTTTGAATCCACATTCATCGTTTAAGGGTCGAACCAAATTGCTGTGGATTTCATATTTGAATGTGAGCATATCTGATTTCGCTATGGAAAAAAGAAAGTTTTATTCGACAACAACTAAACCAACAATTTTACCTTAACTGCGCAATCTGAATTAAGCCTGGAACAAATGAGGATATTTGGACCCCATTTCGTCCTCGGCTTCCTAGGTCATCTCTTCTCTATTCTTGTTTCTCCATAATACCTTAACAGAGGCGACATCTTTAGTTCTCAACCTGCAAACTTGCCGATCCAATATGGCCATTGGAACCTCTTTGTAGGCAAATTCCTCAGTAACCTGGACGTCCTTAATTGGTACAACTCAGGATGGATCCCCTATGCACTTTCTTAACACTGACACATGAAAAACTGGGTGAACAGATTCCAATTCTGAAGGTAGATCTTGCTCATATGCCACCTGACCTATTCTCCGAAGGATTCGACGCGGCCCAATAAACCTCAGGCTAAGCTTTCCATTTTTACCAAACCTCATCACACCCTTCATTGGCGAAACTTTCAGAAATACCCAGTCGCCTATATCGATTTCCATACTTCTACGTCGTACTTCAGTGTAAGATTTATGGAGGCTCTAAGCTGTCAGCAGGTGTTCTCTGATAAGCTTTACTTTCTCTTCTGACTGGTGGATTATGTCTGGCCCAATTAACTCTGATTCTCCTACATCAAACCAACCAACCGGGGACCTGCATTTCCGCCCATATAAGGCCTCATAAGGTGCCTTCTGTTTTGCTGAATGGTAACTGTTATTATAAGCAAATTCATTAAGGGGTAAGTGCTCATCCCAACTGCCTCCGAAGTCTAACACGCATGGCCGTAACATATCCTCGAGAGTCTATATGGTACGTTCTGCCTGTCCGTCTATTTGAGGATGGAAAGTTGTACTCAGATTAACTTGTGTCCCTAGGCCTTTCTAAAAGGACTGCCAGAATTTAGCGGTGAACTGCGCTCCCCTGTCAGAAATGATCGATACTGGAACACCATGCAATCGAACTACTTACCTGATGTATAATTCAACATAGTCCTCGGCTGAGAAGGTGGTCCTAACTAGTAGAAAATGAGTTGACTTCGTCAATCTGTCAACAATCACCCAGATGGAATCAAATATGTGCCTGATACAGGGTAATCCTGTCATGAAATCCATATTCATTGCTTCCTATTTCCACATAGGAACTACTATTTCCTGTGTCAATCCACCGGGTTTTTGATGTTCCACCTTTACCTGTTGGTAGTTAGGACATTGTGCTACAAATTCTGTTACCTCCTTCTTCATTCCCAGCCACTAGTAAATCTCTTTTATGTCATGATACATCTTTGTAGAACCTGGGTGAAGAGAATAATGGGAATAATGTACCTATGCCATGATCTGTTGGCGAAGTCCTGCCACATCTGGAACGCAGAGGCTACTCCTACATCTAAAAACCCCATCCTCAGTTACCTCAAAGGCTGGTACTTCTCCTTGCTGTACCTTATCTCTGAGTTGTGCTAAATGAGGATCTTCATACTGCCGCTCTTTTACCTCTACAACTAGGGATGATACTGCGGTATTCTAAATTATGGATCCATTATCCTCTGTATCAACTACCCCAACTGCTAAGCTGGTCAGTCGGTGCAATTCTCGAGCTATTTCCCATTGTTCCGGCCTCAGATATGCCAAACTGCCCATAGATTGGCAGCTAAGAGCATCCACCACAATATTATCTTTTCATGGGTGATACAAGATGTTCACACTATAATCTTACAACAATTCTAACCAATAGTGTTGTTACAAATTCAGTTCTTTCTGTGTGAAAATGTACTGAAGACTTTTATGGTCAATAAAAATATCCACATGCACCCCATATAAGTAATGCCTCCATATCATTAAGGCGTGAACCACTGCAGCTAACTCTTGATCGTGGGTGGGAAAGTTCTTTTAATGTTTTCTCAATTGCCTCAAATCATACGCTATTACCTTTCCACGTTGCATGAAAACGCACCCTAACCCGACGCCTGAAGCATCACAATACACCGCATAACCTTCTGAACCTTCCGGCAAAGCTAACACTAGTGCTGATGTCAATCTATTTTTCAATTCCTGGAAACTCAGCTCACAGGCTTCAGTCTACTGAAACTTGGCTGCTTTTTGAGTCAATTTAGTCAAAAGTGATGACAGGGTAGAAAAACCTTCCACGAACCTTCTGTAATACCTATCTAACCCTAGTAAACTGCGAACCTCTGTTGGGGTCGTAGTCCTAGGCCATGTTTTCACTGCCTCAATTTTTTGCGAATCGACTTGAATACCAGCCTCTGATACAATGTGGCCCAAGAAAGCTACAGAATTCAACCAGACCACACATTTAGAAAACTTTGCATATAACTACCATTCCCTGAGGAGATGAAGTACTATCCACAAATTATCTTTATGTTCCTCTTCTGAGCAGGAGTATACTAGAACATCATCAATGAACACGATTACAAACAGATCCAAATACGGCCTGAAGATACTGTTCATTAGGCCCATGAACACTTCTGGAGCGTTTGTCAACCCGAAGGACATAACTAAGAACTCAAAATGGCCATAAATAGTCCTGAAAGCTGTCTTCGGGATATCTTTCTCCCCAACTTGAACCTGGTGGTACCCGATTCTCAAATCAATTTTAGGGAAATATTTTTCCCCTTGCAGCTGATCAAATAAATCACCTATTCTCGGAATAGGATATTTATTCTTAACAGTAACTTTATTCAATTATCGGTAATCTATGCACATGCATAGAGACCCATCCTTCTTTTTCACAAACAGGACTAGTGCACCCCACAGTGACGTACTAGGTCTGATGAAACCCTTATTTAACAAATCTTTTAACTATTCTTTTAATTCTTTTAATTCAGCAGGGGCCATTCAATACGGGGGTATGGATATAGGTTGAGTATCTGGTAGCAAATCTATAGAGAAATCTATTTCCTACTCTGGGGGAATACCAGGAAGTTCATCTGGAAATACATCTGGCAACTCATTAACAACTGGGATAGACTGTAGAGTCGGGGATTCTGCTTGCACATCCTAAACCTTGACAATATGGTAGATACAACCCTTTGCTATTAACTTTTTCACCCGAAGATAGGATATAAACTTACCTTTCGGCATAGCTGTATTACCTCTCCACTCTGGCACTACCTCTCTCGGAAAGTGAAACTGGACAATTCTAGTCCAACACTCTACAGTAACATAACATGGTGCCAACCGTTCCATACTCATAATCACATCAAAATTAATCATTTCTAATTCTACCAGGTCTGCTGAGGTCGGACGACCCACAAACACTATTGTACAACCCTGGTAAATTCTTTTAGCAACAATAGAGTCACCTACAGAAGTAGATACCGAAAAGGGTCGCTGAAGCATTTTTGGTGCTATATCAAACTTTCGGGCTACTGAAGGAGTAACATACGACAAAGTGGAGCCCAAATCTATCAAAGCATAAACTGAGTGAGAACTGATGAGCCCGCAAGTGTACGGGTCGTGCAAGTAATATAGTGGCCCTTTTTAAGAACCGGAATGTCGAACCCACAGGGACTGGACCCATTCCTCTAA
>JACEIK010008387.1:0-10204 GCA_018107945.1 Datura stramonium | reverse complement strand
TATAAAATCACATGAAAATGTATCAAATAGCTTAGACAACACGACTAATTTAAGCTATAAAGCGTATCACGGGACCTATATTATTTCCCGTGATCAAGAACAAACATCTAATATACCTGTCACAATATCTGGCGACGACTCTGACTCCTGCCACCCTGTTAATGCATATGTGCGATCCTGACCGCTACCTGAACTAGATGCCCCTGATCTGCCTCGTCCTCTGCCGACTGGAGCTAAGGACCTGCGCCCTGCAGAAGGTGTTGGGGCATACGAATAAACTACTGACTTCAGCTGGAGGCTAATAACGTCCTCAACCACATCTATTCGTACTTGCAGGCAAGTGATGCAGTGCCCCGGGTGGGTGTCAGTACAACATGTACCGAATATGTAAGGATGAAAGATGATAACTGACTGAAAGCTGGTAAAACTGTAGTAATTAAAGGAAGAGAGTAAGGATTTAACCTGAATACCTTCATTATCTGAATTATCTTAACAATAAGTCTATATAAGCAAACAAGAACCTAACCGAGCCCCCATAAGCCTGGAAGGTACAAACAACGTAGAAGAACCTACCTGGGCCCCCATAAGCCCCAACAAGTACAAAAAAGATCCATTCCTACTACCTGAGTACCAAGGATGGTGTATACTATAATTTGGGATGGCCCTCGCAGCCTCAATCTGGTGAAACTCATTATGGCCCTCGCGGCCTCAACCTGATGGAACTCAATATGACCCTCACTACCTCAATAAATGGAACTTTGTGTGGCCGTCGTGGCCTTAATAAATGGAACTCTATGTATGGCCCTCGCAGCCTCAATAAATGGAACTCAAAATGGCCCTCGCGGCCTCAATAAATGGAACTCAATGTGGCCCTCGTGGCCTCAATAAATGGAACTTTGTATGCCCCTCGCGGCCTTAATAAATGTAACTCAATGTGGCCCTCACGACCTCAATAAATGGAACTCAATGTGGCCCTCGCTGCCTCAGTATATGGAACTCTATATGGCCCTCGCGGCCTCAATAGATGGAATTTAAGGTGGCCCTCTCGGCCTCAATAAATGAAACTCTATATGGGATATCATCTACCTACCCAGACACGAATTACTATTTTGTCACCATAGGCTCAATTCAGTTTATAACAGCTGACACCAATAGGTTTACTCTAAAGTACTATAGACACACGGGTCATACTAACTTTACGACAAACGTAACTTGCCGAAGGGATAACCTTACATACCTCATGTGCCAAATTTCTGTCTAACCGACGAGTTTCAATCTGTGTTCAACAGCCCTTTCCAACCGTAATCGTATTACTGGGAGAATGAGACTAGTTTCAGTAATAAATTCGGAAAGAACGATAACATTTAATACTAATATTAACTATACTTTAACTTAACAAAACACGGTCAAAAATGTATAATTTCTTGAGAGTTCAGAAGGAAGAAATACTTACTTGAATCCTGCGATCGTATAGAAATTAGTTTGGAGCAATTCTAACAACTTCTACTCGACGGAGTTCCGATTTGCCAGGTGAATTTTAAGAAAATAACTCTGTATTAATGCTCCCTGCGGGCTTATTACCTGATACCTGAAGTTAGTTTGGATTTAAACGGTGTTTAGCAGCGTAAACGGATGAAAATAACTTGAATTATTCGTATCTCTCTTTCTCTAGTTGAACTTGTTTCAGGGAATGAATTGAAATGAACTAAGGTACTATTTATATACTTAGGGCGGTGGACTGGGGTCCGTGGCATGGACCCTGTCACCCCAAAAGTCGGGCATGCCATGGCGCCCAATGTGGAGGGAGGGGGTCCATGGCATGCTGCCCCTGTTACAGCCTGCTCCGGCCTTCTCCCTCGCTTCTTCGATTCCGCACTCTTTCGATCTTTTCCCAGGCCCCTTCCTGTATGTGTCATACTCTAAAACTCTTGAGTAACGTACGAATAGGCCGACTAAATGTTATAAATTTACGGCGTGTAACACATGAATAGGAATGACTTGGAATATATTTTGCCCTCTTAAAATCCACTATTCATAGCTTAAAATTATGTAGTTTAGGCATAACGATCATACGAATTATGAAAAAACCCTTACTAGATTCCCAAGAAATAACTGACTGCCAGTCCCAACGAGGGACTGGACGAGTCTTCGCCCAAGGGAACGAGTCATGGCATCAGTCGTTGAGTGCACTGTCTAATAGATTATCTGGGACTCGTCACGGGGGACCTCATGAGTCGTTACCGGTGACCACGACTCATGGTCACCACTCTTCACCTTCACTGCCTAAGTTTCAAATTATTACCAGTCTGCTGACCACAACCTATCCCACGAATCATGGGGACTGACCACGACTCGTGCTCAGGTCCGTGGGGACTTCAAATTCCAAAATCTCAAACCAAGCCTTGAACCTCACCACGAGTCTCCTCACAACTCGTGGTCTACCCCACGGGTCACAGAACGACTCATTCTGTGACCTGGTGCCAGATTTACAATTTTCTCCATTTCAACTCTTGGATCTGGTCTTTGGGCTTTCAGGGTATTACATGGTTAAAGGTGCAAATCAACATTATCGAAAGCATGTAAACCATACGCAAGTATATGTTTATCTAACCAAAGTATAACGCAAGAACGAGTAAACCATAACCTACCTGGGCACCAAGCTATCGTCTAGATGTTCTCAATTGCGGGGCTGCATCATTTTCTTTATTTCCTTGTGAGAGCTCCTAGCTATGGAGGGTAAATCTCTACCTCCTAACTCTTCTCCTTGTTCGAAAAGTCTATTTTCTATTTCTAGGCATCTTTATTAAACGATTTTTTGAGGGACTAGGTTTAAAAATACAAAAAAGAACGGGATTGGGGAGTTTTGGTCCGTGTCATCTGCTGCAGCGGAGACCCTTCCTGCTATAGCAGTTTCGCTATGGCGGACATCATCCCGCCACGGCGGACACCCGCTTGGGTCCATCTGATTGCGGCTAAGCCCATTCGAATTTATTCTCCGTGTGCCCTTGTCTCTAATGAGTTTATTCTGAATTTCTAAAAATTAAAATTCATCCACTTTTATGTGGTGAGAATGCTATAATAGTCGAGCAGGTCGTTACAACTATGTTTAGCACCAAGTAGGTCGGGATTTCAGCACATCCAGTTCTTAAAACTACATGCCACCATAGCTATGATTGGGTCCTCCATGAGAGTGTCTCCCATACCCGAATTGGCCCATGAGCGATATCACGCCTTCATGGTTCATATCCTTGGCAAGGTATGAATACAACTCTCAACTAGGGTTACAAGTTGGGCTCCATTTATGCTCACTTGGAGTATGTCAGTAATAAGAATCTCCCACTGTTCCATGATTTTTCTACACATATTCATGTTTATGCTTCACGATACTATGACTTACGATATTTTGGCTCGATATACAGTTTGTGAGATTTTACCTATCATGTTAGTCACGTCCAGCTTTATGATTTAGTTTTGAAAACCTTGAGCCATTATACTTAGTTTATGATCAGAAACTCATGTCTTAGATTATCTTATACTCATAATTTCATAATATCATTTTATTTTACTGACCTTACATACTCAGTATATTCAAAGTACTAAATTACATAGATGCACTAGAACCTATGTTTTACCTTGAATTTACATGGGTGCATTGGAACCCGGATCTACTCGATGTTAAATACTACTCCCAAAACATACATAGTGTTCATAATCATACTTGAAACATGATAGGCTTGCATGTTCTAGTTTAAAAATTATGTAGATTCATAAATTTCTTGAAATACATAAACTCGCCATGAAAAATATGCTGAAATTACAGCTATGATACATAACTTGAAATTAATGAGATTCATACATACCTGAAAATAGAGAATCATTGAATTTTTGCAAGGAAATTAACCCAATCTTAATCATGAAATACATATAGAATCATAAGAGAATCAATGCATAAAAGAATATAGAATTTTAGCATAAAAGGGTTGTAACCCTAGAAAATTATAGAATTTGAAATTGGAGAAATGGGAGAATTGAAATCATAAGTTTAAGCTTGGGGTTTAGGCATAAAGGTGAAAGGAATCCCTTATTGATAATCCCATATACCTGGGCTTAGTGATTCTTGACTTAAGCTTAAGACCCAAGAGCAATAGAGAAGATGAACCCTAGCTTCCTTGAGAGCCTCGAGAGCTTTGATTTGAAATCTACGATGTTTGGAGAGGGGAATAGGAGTTTAAGCTAAGTAAAACCCTTTAATATCTCCCTTAAGAAACCCAAAATGACCTGGTTTAGGAGTTAAAAAGAATAGGAAGTTATAAAATACCCCTGGAAACTCGTACTTAAAATTTGTCGATCAATTATCACGGGTCATACCATGAGTAGTTGGTTGTCACCATGACTTTTGGTGACCATCCGTTACTTCTGAACCAGATTTTTCACTTTCTGATCCTGTTATTATAGTTTGTCATAATGATTTGTTGTTTGACATCATTAGTCATGATGTTTTTTCATGGCATCTGGACTGGTCTTGAATAATTGTTGAATCTCATGTAATGGCTCATCAGGATGAGTCATTATTTCCTGCCACAAATCGTTATCTGACTCATTGTTTTTGGGGAAATCATGAAAAGTTTCTGGACTTTGACTACTTGCACATGACGAGGGACATGATAGGTCATTACTTGATCCCACAACGCATGACATGATTCAAGACATCTGGATCATGAAAATTTCATTAACTGCTCACCACGAATCTGACCATGACTTGTGTCTCTCCTAATTAGTCGTACTACGACTCGTTCTGCGAGGGAAAAATTTCACTTTTTTTTGTTTTCTGCTTCATGTCTAGGATCTGACCTTAGGGACTTTTGAAATGTTATATTATCTCCCCCTTGGGAACATTCGTCCTTGAATGAAGACTAATAAAGCTGAAAGATAGGAAAAGAACTACAATCCCAAGACTGAAAGCAAAATACTGAATACTGATGGAGTGATTGACTCCGAACTGAGATACATATGCTGAATTGAATTCAAAAAACATCAATGCATACTATGGGTGTTAAGGGGCCCGGCCGAGCCAGTCCGGTTCTTCAAAATTCAAACCCGGTCGGCTTGGGTAGGGGGTTGGATTTTGAGTTGGGGTATCAAGTTCAATCAGGATGGTTTCAACCGGGTTATTTTTAACCAGTGCAGTTAGGGGTTTAATCAGATCAGATTGGGCCAGGTTATTAAAAAACATTAATTAAGTTTTTAAAAAAATATTTTTTTAAAAATCAATTAAGTTTTTGTACTGTTGAACCGGGCTTGGCTGGGCCGGTTACCCAGTTCTATGTGATTTGACGCTACCGGTTTATAGCAGTTTCAATTAATCGGTACCCAAAACTAACCCAGAAAGGTTCCAATTTCACACTAAACAAAATCATCCCAGCCCACTAGTTATGGGTCATTCCGATTTGGGCTACAACTGATCCAGTTTGGTTCGGTCTCAGCTCAACTCGGCCCCTTTAACACCCTTAGTGCATAATAAGACATGAGAGGAATTGAGGGATATCAAAACTGAGTAGAGTACTACGGAGGAAACTAGTACCTCATGTTGGAGCTGCGATGGAAGGGAAGAGGTGACGTTACTTGGCCATCATGTCTGCTTCGACTTCCTAAATAGCTCGCTCTATAAGTTGATTTCCACAAAGGATTTTCACTGAAGTGACGTTCTTGTTCCTCAACTTACGAACTTGATGGTCAAGGATCTCGATTGATACCTTTTCATAAGTAAGACTATTATTCACGCCGATACTCTCTACAGGCACAGCTAAAGTCTTATCATTAATGCACTTTTTCAACAAGGACACATGAAAAAACTAGATGCATTGATCCTAACTCCGCTGGCAACTCCAACTCATAAGCCACATAGCCGGCACGCCTCAAAATCCTATAAGGACCAATATATCAGGGACTGAGCTTTCCTTTCTTGCCAAATCTCATCACCCCCTTCATGGGTGACCTTTTAGAAATACCCAATCATCAACTGCGAACTCAAGCTCTCTCTTTCTCACATACGCATCGGATTTCTAACATCTCTGAGTTGTCTTTAACCTTTCTCTAATAAGTTGAACCTTTTCCATATCCTCATGAACTGAATTTGGCCCTATCAACATAGCCTCACCTACCTCAAACAATCCAACGGGTGATCCACATCTCCACCCATAAAGAGCCTTAAACAGAGCCATCTGAATACTGGAGTGGTAACTGTTATTATAAGAAAACTCAATGAGAGGCAACTGAACATCCCAATTACCCTTGAAGTAAATCTCGCACGCTCTCAACATGTTCTCTAGAGTCTAAATGGTCCGCTCGGCCTAATCATCTATTTGTGGGTGAAAAGTTGTTTTAAGCTTGCCCGAGTGCCAAGACCCTTCTGAAACGATTTCCAAAACTGTGAGGTAAACTGAGTACCCCTATAAGAAATGATGAACAAAACGACTCCATACAACCTGACTAACTCCCAAGTGTAAAGTCTAGCATAATCCTTAGCTGAATTTATAGTTTTAACTGGTAGGACATGGTTGACTTAATCATCCGGTCCACAATCACCCATATCAATCATGCTGTCAGGGCGTATAAGGTAAACCTATAATGAAGTCCATATTTATTTCTTCCCATTTTCAAGTAGGAATGCAAAATTTTTAATCATACCTCCCAGTCTCTAGTGCTCAATCTTAGCCTGTTTACAATTTGGACACTTAGCCACATATTCTGCGGTATCCTTCTTCATGCTATTCCACCAATAGACTTTCTAAAGATCATGGTACATCTTGGTGGCACCTGAGTATATAGAGTATCGAGAGCTGTGAGCTTCTCTCAACATTCACTCTCTCAACTCATCAAAATCCGAAACACATAATCAGCCTTGATAGCGAAGTACACCATCTCCTTCTTGGGAGAAAATATCCACTTTCTGATTCCGATTGCTTCCTTCAACTTAACCAAGATGGGATCCTCATCTTGTTTTGCCTTAATCTCCGTCACCTATGAAGATTTCAAACCATTATGAACAGTGACACCACCATCTATTGAATCCGTAAGGTGAACCCCTAAATGAGCAACCATGTGAACATCTACCAACTCTTGCTTTCCCTCTTCCACATGAGCTACACTCCCCATAGACAACCTATTAAGAGGATCAACCACTACATTGGCCTTACCCGGATAATAAAGAACACTCATGTCATAGTCTTTGAGAAGCTTGAGCCATCTTCTTTTCTATAAATTCAAGTCCTTTTGACTAAAAACATGTTGTAGGTAGGAGACAAGTGATATAAAAAAACCCTTTAAAATTATCTTTCTTGCCTTAAGGTAGGAGACAAAGCGACCTATAGGTATTGCGGAACTACCCTTCCATTCTAGGATTGGTTCACCTAGAAATTGAAACTCTACTTTTCAAGTTCTACAGTTGACTGAAACATAACAAGAATACAACCAACCGATGGCAAAGATAACATCAAAGTCGATCATGTCTAACTCTATTAAATTAATTGTGGTGAATTTCTGGAGAACTATAACTGGACAATTTCTAAATACACTTTGTGCTAAGACAGACTCACCGACGGAGTAGATACTTAGAAGGACTTTGAGAGGTTTCCGGACTGACATCGAAGTTGATAGAAACATAGGGGGTTCACAAGGATAATGCAACCCCTAGATTTAGTAATACATAAACATAAAGGTGATAAACTGGGGGAGGCACCTCTACCTACTGATAATATTAGTCGGTGGTGTAATATATCATCTGTTCCTGTAGGCTCATTGAGATAATAAATCATCGTCACATAAATGCGACCATGCATGCCCATGATATAATGATACATAAACACAATCTCAGAATCCTAGTGACTCAATAATAATCCTCCTTGGATTATCGGTTGGAATAACTGAATACTGATTCTTTACATAAACATGAGTCAATAGAAAGAGAGCTTTGGCTCAACACGTATTTATCCATATCTAAGGAGGCTCTGTATCGGTAGAAAACATATAAGCATTTAGGACTCTTCATAGAGTACTTCCTCTGAAACTCTTGGTCTCATCGATCGTTACCAGGTCTCATATAGGCATTTAGTCACTAGAGGCACCTTTATGTAATGAACTTTTCATTATCTCTAGAGGTTTCAAAGATGACTAAAATGAATACCAAACATACGTACATATAACTTGTATGCAACTGCAGGACTTAATCACATGACATCGATATCGGACCTTGTGACATTGGGGTCATATGTATCTTAAAACTCTTAGTTGGAGTAATTCGTAAAAACTTGAGTTCATTAAATTTTATGCAAACTTGATACTTGACAAAGACATTAGCACGATTCTCAGAATATGAATTTTATGAAACTTCTTTAGTGGTCTTCTATTTGTAATATGTTCTTATGTTTAGTACTTAACTCATAAAGAGTCATTTCCCTAAGAAGAGGATATAAATATAAGGTTGTGAGTAACCCAAACCTCCTATGAGCCAAAGAAGATTACGTTTACCTTGAATACTTATGGAGTCTTCACTTATAGCTATGACATGAGCGTAGGTAGATACTTGTACCAAAGTTCTTAGATCTAGGAGTTCTAATATACCATCGGATCTATGTTCCATAACCCTAATGTGGTAATATTGTGAACATAAGATTCTTTAGGTTAACATGATACTAACTTGACATGAGTTTATGAGCATGAACATATGACTTAAGACTCAAGAAGTGGAAGTTCCTTTAACTTGAGATCCTGAAGACAACTCACATTAAGCTTAAGACTTAATAATTATACTCACTTGGAAATCTAGTAATAACTTGACACTTTTAAAACTTAGGAAACAAGATGGAAGACTCCTTCTCAAATCATTAGGTTATCACTTTGATACGTTTTAACTTAGATTATCTAGCAATTAACTTAACACTTTCATCGTAACATAACTTCTCATCATATATTTCACTTAAACAATCTTGTTCTTAACTTTATTACTAGTCGTTTCGTGAAAATATTACCTATTTTACTAAGTATCCAATTTATCTAACTCGTTAATGACTACATAAACCTTTTATTCTTACCTAACATCCTTTCACTTTGTTTCATACTTGAGTTTCTTTAACATCTTTACCATACTTTACAATTTATGTTATATTTAATGCTCAGTTGTCTATCATCTTACGGTGAAAGATTGTTATAGTGTTATGTGAAATGCATGTATTGGAATTTCCTGCTTTTCAGGGTTTTCAGATAGTCCATATTACAGGGGAGGCTCTGCTGAAATGTTTCCAGAATAGTAGTTAAAAGGGTTAGATTCCCGTAAGCTAAACTGACATTCGAGGATGAATGTTCCTAAAGGGGGGAGGATGTTACACTCCATAAGTTCCTAATATTTAATCGGCCTATTTGTATGTTAATCAAGAGTTTTAGAGTACGACGGGTGCGGGAAGGGCCCCAGAAAAAGGTCGAACGAGCGCGGAATCGAGAAAGCGAGGGAGAAGGTCGGAGCAGGCTCCAACAGGGGAAGCGTGCCACGGACCCCTTCCCTCCGCGTTGGGCACCGTGGCATGCCCAACTTTTAGCGCGACAGGGTCCGTGCCACGGACCCCAGTCCACCGCCCTAATTATATAAATAGTCCCTTTGTTAATTTTAATTCATTCCCTTGAAACAAGTTCAGCCAGAGAAAGAGAGATACAAAGAATTCAAGTTATTTTTGTCCGTTTACGCTTTCAAACACCATCTAAATCCAAATTAGCTTCAGGTATCAGGTTATAAGCCCGAAGGAAGCATTACTACGGGGTTATTTTCTTGAAATTCTCCCGACAAATCGGAACTCCGCCGAGTAGAAGTTGTTATAAAATCTACAAACTAATTTCTATTGTTGCACCCCGTAAAATTCCCAACACATAGATGGCCTATTCGCATGTTGGTTAAGAGTATTTGAGTGCCACACATGCTAGAAAAAGGCCCTGGAAAAGACCGGATAAGAAACCTGTTGAATCATCGCGGAAGGAGCCGGGGCAGAGCCCCTCCGCGATGGCAACGTGTCACGGAAGGGGAGCCTCTGCGTTGGCTCTGTGACACATTGGCCCTATCCAGGCTCAAGTATAAAAGCCTCCAACTTCGGTTTAATTCATTAATTTCTTATAATTTCCAGAAGAAGCCGAGAGAGAAACAGAGGTTACGTAAGGTATT
>JACEIK010008386.1:42714-57148 GCA_018107945.1 Datura stramonium | reverse complement strand
TACACCCCATAAGATGTTAGCGGTTAGTGTGCATGCGCATGGATTTGTGACGAGTAATAGAAGCTTGACGCGTGCAGGAAGAGCCTCAAAAGCAGGGTCTGGCGAGGCTAGGCCACGAAGGGCCAATGCAACGCGCTAGCCGGCCTGCGCACTGGGAAACACGGCGCGCCAGGCATGCTGGCGCCTTGGGAGGCATGGCGCAGCATGCCTGTGGTGCATTGGCCGGTGCGAGACGCCCCTAGGCCACCACCCTTGGCCTATATATTAATCCTCCTTTGTAATTCAAATCATTTTCCAAGTAGGACCTCGACCAGAATAGAGAGAATACGGAAAGTTCATCGAGTTTTCATCAAATTACGCTACCAAACGCCGTCCAAATGCAAATTAACTTTGGGTAACAAGTTTTAGGCCTATGGGAAGCATTTCTACGGAGCTGTTTCTTGAAATTCGCTCGGCATACCGGAACCCCACCGAGTAAAAGTTGTAAGAATTACTTCGAATTGAATCCTAAACTGCCACAGGTATTAGGTAAGCACTTCTCCCTTCTGAGCTCTTGAGAAATTGTAGGTTTTCGATTGAGTTATTTGGAGTTGAATTATAGTTGATATTATTATCGAAAGTTAGCGTTACTTGCCGAATTTAGTATTGAAATTATCCCTATATTCTCATCATAAGGATTGCAGTTGGGTGGAACCGCCGTTTACAAGTTGAAACTCGCTAGTTAAGCAAAAGTTGGTGTTCGAGGTATGTTAAGGCTAATTCCTTCAGTAAGTTATTCTTGTCATATTGTAATACGAGTTATGTACTTGTAACAAAGCCAGAAGCATGTATGTTATGATTAGTTTCTACTGTTAATTTTATATTAGCATTTTCTATTTAGAGTAGGACTGACCCTACCCTATATAGCCTTCTGTTGTCCAGCCTCCGAGTTACTAGCTGTGTCATCGCCTATGGGGCTATATGGATCACTCCAAGGAGCTATATATTGTCCTAAGGGACTATACTCAGTTCCAAGGGCCATATTACAGTCTATCCATGGCTGGACTATTATTTTTATGTCGTATCAGCATCATTGATCCTTGTTGAGCCTATGTGCCCAGGGTGCAGTTACGAGAGTCCACCGGACTCAGACACAGCTACAGGAGCCGAACGGGCTTAGTTGAAGACCTAGGGGACAAGAAGGTTGGTTACAGTTACCTGTTGACTTATTTTGACCTTGTTAGGGGTATATAGATTAAAGTGTGCTCTCCAGGGTTATGGGGGGCCCGGCCGGGTTATTCTATGCTGGTTGTCCTTCCGGGCTTATGGGGGCCAGGTAAGGTTCTTGTTTGCATTATTTATTGTTAGTTATATAACAGGTTGTAGGGAAATGCAGGTTGTTTCTCTTATCCTTTCAATTGCATCGTTATCAGTATTATTCAGTCATTTTCATTACTGCCTTACATATTCAGTACATATTGTACTGACGCCTATCTTTGGGACGCTGCATTACTTGCCTGCAAGTGTGGATAGACACAGTTCAGGACCTCCATAGTCATCAGCCAGAGTCAGTGGTCTAATCAACTCCTTTTCTCCGGGGTTGTTAGTTAGAAGGTTTTTTTTTGTTTTACAGTTTATGGGTAGGTTGAGACCTTATCCCGACCATTATTCCACTCTTAGAGGCTTACAGGCTACAAATTCCCATATGTTGGTTTTGTTGTTGGCTGTGCGGGGCCTATGTATGTTTATTTTGCATGATGTCCATGTGGGGCCAGTTTAGCTTTTAGTTAGCAGCCTCGTCGGCTATAGTATAGTTATGAATGCCTATTTTCATTCTGCTATGACTAGACAGCATGATGGTCTTATCGGCCCACATAGGATCCCTTTATTGCATGTTGTTGGTTAGCTGTTTTCTTTTTACAAGTGGCTATGCGGCCTTGTCGGCTGGAGGCTTTGTTTATAGGCGAGATATAGCTCGTTGTTTTCTTGATTTGAAGAGCAGACATGCACCAGAAGTGCATAAGCCCAGTCAGGTCAACTCAGATCCCAGTATGGCACCAGGTGCCAGTAATTCCTCCCAAGGTGGGGCGTGACAGATAGGTTATGGTAGACTGCTGCAAGTTGGGGAAAATTTAGAATAAGTAGTGCTTGAGAATTTATAAGATAGAAAGAGCACACAAATTGGCATTACAATATTCTGTGGATCAAGGACTACTAATTACGCTCAAACTCACTCTTGATAAAGTATGAAGCGGGCATTGTCAATAAAGAATCTAGCAAAGGTTGGGGTCGATCCCACACAGAATATGGTCAGGATATAGAATAACGCTAGTATTTAAACTTTTAAGTATGTTATGTCCAAAAAGGAGGTTTTATGAATGCAATTATAAGACAATATTGAGAATTGATTGTTGTTTATCAATATTTGCAATTAACTAGGTTAAGTGTTTCCCATGGATTCATAACTACTTCGGGTTTTACACTTGTGATATATCCCAATGCTTACTTGTAGAACTTGATAACTAGGGTTCATCCAAACAACTGGTTCGTCCCTATTGGATGAGTATACTCAATCATTGGGTAAGGTCTCATGAGTGATTTCACTTCAACTGTTATTAATTTTGTCCAAAATTAACTATCCCGCGACCGCAACTCAAGTTATACAACGACCCATAAAGATTAAGGCTTTGTTTTAATTTTCTTTTCCTAATCTCTACTTCTCTAGGCTCAAGTAAGTAAAGAGTTCGGGTAAGTCCTAATGTTGTGCTCCGTTAAGAAACATTAAAGATGAAAAAAAAATACAATACAAGTGTTTAGTTGGTTCAGAATCACTTCGTGCAACCCTAGTATATTAATTCTCCATGATTTCCACAACCCTAATTGTGGTGGTTTTAGCCTCTCATGATTGTAAGACAATTATAAGAATTCATAGACAAACAAATAATTTTAATACTTATAGATATGATTAGAATAAAACCCACTTGATTATTGCAAGAATTTACGAAGAATTATTCAAGAGCAATGAAAGAAAATCAAAGAAAGAAAATCTCCAAGACTTGAATAGAAAGCTAACAACAATTCTTGCAATAATAGAAAATCAAAGAAAGAAAATCTCCAAGACTTGAATAGAAAGCTAACAACAATTTTCCTCTCAATGTGTTTCGTGTGTTTTTCCAACTCTTCGACTCTCCCAACTGGAAATAACCTAAAAAATATTTATATAAATATTTAGGACTTTTTCCTATATAAATAGGGAAACTAATGAAACTCCCACCGACTTCACTTATGATCCGTAACAAGATTGTACAGGTTGTACCTTGACTCATATGTTGGCTGGCCTCTGCTGAATCTGGCTAAGTGTTGTGAATTGGTACGACTTGTACCATTAACCTACGAGTCATACAATCAGTCATGGTTTGATACAGAGAATTTTGATTATCTTTTGAACTTTATCACGAATGGCTTGGTACTATTCGTACCTAAGTTCTATGACACGTGACTCCTTCTCATACCTTAAGACTTACTAGTCTTCACTTTTTCTGAACTTTTTCATGGCTCCTTGATGTGGTTCTTAGGTAGATCTCATGATTCGTAGTTACTACCTATACCAGGAGATTTAGCCTATGCAACATCTTTTGAAGTATCCTACGACTGCCATGGTACAGCTCTACCATGAACTTTAAGTTGCCTTTGCCTCAACACTTCTGTCCTGGACTTTTCCATGACTTTCAGTACAACTTGTACCAGGATGGTACAACTCGTACTGAGGTTTGTACTTAAACACTACAATTTTCTCCATCTTCTGCGCAATTCAACTCCAACATCTATTTTCCTTGAAAACACAGTAAAAGTGCCTCATATCATATAAACACACCTAAGTCCATGCTTATTTCCCAATTTTAAGTGTCCAAAGCGCTGTAAACTCATAGTACATAAACACCCTCAACTTAAAACTTTTGCATGTCCTCAGGCAAAGAAAACAAAATTAAAAACGATGCTTAAATAGAAAGTAAACTTAGAATACCTATAGCCAACACAAAAAAATTTGCACTATAAACCACAATGAGCTATTGACCCCTTTTTCTTTCAAATTAAGTCAGCTATGCACACATATAACCACAACCAATGACATACAGGGATCAAGATATAGTACCAACTATTAACAGAGAATTGAGCTTTCACCAATGCTATTCACACAGACAATTTGATAAAATACAACACAAACCAAGTACCGTCACAGTAAATGAAGTCCCCAACACTCACAGATATATAAAATTATGAAACTTGAGACTGAACAAATAAGACTCACTCTCACAAAGAAGTTCGAAATACTGCACATCAAATATCATAGGCTTGCCCTTATTTTCTCTACTTTGGCTCTTTGGACAGTTAGGCTAAGATTACTATAGGACTTTGTTTGACTTGTAATGTAGGCTTCAGGCTGGGTATGATAGATATGGAATTTAGTGACTAAACCCTCCTTGGTACTACATACTCATGGCTTCACTTTTCACTTTGCACCCCCTTTTTACTTTTTCAACTTTTCCTTCCTTTTCTTTGTTTAAATGCAATATGTGGGTGTGGTGTGTTTTTCTCATCTTTTCTATTTCTTTTTCTCTTTTATTTTCTTTTATTTTCATTTTTCTTTTCCACCTCCCCACAGTCTACGCACCCTTACTATAGCCACCCTCAATTTAGGCATTTTTCCTAAGTCGAGGTTCACAATGTCAAAGGAGAGACCAGGGTCAAAAAAGGTTTATAATAAACAATGGAAAAGGTGAAGGGTTAATCAAAGAAAAATGGTCAATGTTAGGCTCAAAGTTGAGATCAAGGGATTCATTTTTATTTTGGCCATTTAAGCTAAACTGGCTAAAACAAAAAACGGCCTATGATCATTTCCTAACCGACATTCCTAAAACCAAAATGAAGACCAACCGGACAAGTTCTAGATCCTCAACGCAGTATTTGTAATACCCTGGAAAGGCCTAATAATAGACCTAGGAGTTGAAGTTGAAAACTACAGAAAACCTAAATTTTGCACCAGTACAACTCGAGGTACGAATCATGGTGAGGAACTATGACTCGTGATGAATTCGGGAGCCTGAGGTCAGTAGTTCTATGAATCATGACGTGTAGGTACGACTCGTGGTTTGGCGTCGGGGTGAATTTCTCAGTGGTGCTAGAGTGAGTCATCACGGGTCATGGTATGACTCGTAGGATGTAGCAACGAGTCATGATGAGGAGTTGTGGTTAAGTCATTTTTGGTATGGGTGGATGGTACCACGACTGACAATACGACCCGTAGGATGGTACTACGAGTCGTGGTATGCGAGTCGTGGCCAGATTCAGAAGATTGAAAGTGGTGAGGTGACCACGAGAGGTTACCATGAGTCGTGACATCGTGGTATGAATCATGGTACGAGTCGTGGTCGGGACCAAAACTGTTTTTTTGAGAAATTTCATTAAGGGAAATTTCAAATTTTCTACGCTTTTTGACCCTAAACCACATCGTTTTGAGGTCGGGAAAGGGTCTTTAAGGAGGAAAAATTCATGCTAAGTCTCATTTTGGCATTTGCAAGAACTAGAGAAGGGAGTAGGAGGAATTTCAAGTGTTCTTCTTCAATTCTTCAAGTTTCCACCTAGGGCTTTTCAAGGGGGTTAAGAATCACGTAATTCAAGGTATGTGGGGTTTTGAATGGGTAGTTTAGTCCCTACCTATGACCAATTTCTCCCTAATTCTATGTTTGAAGTTACCAAAACTTTATGGGTCTTTATCAAATTGCATGATTCCTTAAAATTTGAAATGAGCTTGTTGTGGTTTGCCTAACTTATGATTTTTGAATTTATTTGGGATAATTTTACTTGTTTATTCAATATTTTTATGATTTAACCCCCTAAAAGTATAGATGCCCAACCATGAGAAATTTTTAGTAGAAGTTCATTATCATGATGATTTCGCAGGCATAATACGAAATTTTGAATTTTAAGCATGTCTTCATCTACTCATATTATTATGATCATGTTTCCAATAATTTAAGCATTTCAAGCATGATTGAAATTATGGGAAATGCCCACATGTCGCTTATGATTTATGAACTATGATTTTGGCTGATTCAAGGGCCCAATTCCATGGCTAGTATTATGAATTCTCAAGCATGATATGATTCTCACAATTTAACTATCCATGCATGTCATGTATGAATTTCTATGAGCACGTTGCATGTTTTGGGAGTAGTACTTAACACCGAGTAGGTTCGGGGCCTAGGTTACACCCCAAATCTATGAAACTACGTGCCACCGTAGGTTATGCTTGGGACCTCCTCAGTGACTGTCCCCTATTCCCTACGGGGCCTTCACGAGTGATATCACGACTTTCATAGTTCATACCCTTGGCAAGGTATGAACGACCTCCCGACTAGGTTTACAGGTCAGGCTCCATGTGTTCTCATATGGGGTATGTCGGTTGTAGAAATATCCCATTGTTCCTCATGGTTTTAATGCATGTATGATTATGTTCTTTTGGCTTAAGTTATGTTTTATGAAATGTTTTTCTCACATGTAACGACTATGACAAGTTTATGAATATTTTGGAAATCTTGAGCCTTACGATATACTTATGATTTCAGTATTATGATCATGATGTCCCCACTCCTATAACTTTTATATTTTTAAGTATTGTTTTGTATACATTACATACTCAGTACCTTTCAAGTACTGACCCACATAATCCTAGGATTCTGTTCGCAGGTTCAGCATCGTTCCTAGCTTGCTCTCAGTTTCGCTCATAGCTTTCAATGGTGAGTCCTCATGAATCGAGGGCTTCATGTTCGGATAGTGTCTATCTTTTTGTTTTCAGAAATGTTGGGGTTAGTTGGGGTTTTGTTCCTTCAACCTATCTGTTATGATTATAGGCTTTCATACCTATTTGTAGTATTCAACCATTTATATTTGGATCATGTATTATTGTTTCTTATAACTCATGTTATGATTTTCAGTTAGTTCATGATTATTAAGTTAAGCTTTCCGTATAATGTGAATGAATTAGTTATATGCTCATTCCATGGGTTGACTTGAGGTCTCTCTGGGCTCCTTGTCCCGTATCTACGATCCGGGTGTATCATGAAATGATACACCATAGAGTATGTGGCCAGTTCTTGGAATGTAACGAGTATGCAAGGTAAGTAAAACAGGCTAAGTAAGTAAAGCTAAAAACATGCATAACATAAATCATATCATCTTAAGATTTTGAGAGTAATGAATGCATGCTGATATCTTTAAACCATGATTAAACATACCCTAAATTTAATAACTGAATCGAATGACCCAAAGCTAAAACTGATATCATAAGTAAAACTGAACATTGGGTCAAACCTGTAGAATAATCATATCATGACTAGTAAACATGCATAACTTAAATCATGAGGAACAATGAGAGACTCGTGATATAACCGACATAATCATGATAGAGCTTACGTGATCCCAACTGTTATACTCAAGTGGGCAGAGTCGTCCAAAGCCTTGCCAGGGCTAAGGATGCTACCATGATATCCGATATCAAGATAATGGCCCTCTGGAGGGCAGAGAAGCTCACAAGGGAGGTCCTAATGAATCTGAATAACCTACGTTGGCGGGTAGTTTTGAGGCTCGGGGTTTACCTGAACCCGTAGCCTACTCGGTGCTAGATACTACTCCCAAAAACATGCATATGCGTTTTTCAATGAAGCTAAACCATCATCTTCGATGAATATGATCATGAATTACATACATAGTCTGAAATCTGAATATAAGGAGCATTGACTCAAAATATACCACATGCTGAAAAGTGGGAGTCTAGACTCCAAAACCATGTGGTAAGCTAATATCATAAAATAGGGCTAATTCATGAAACATACTTAGATCATGTGGGCTTTCCCAAAATTAAATATGCTTGAAATAGACTTGATAGTCAAAATCATGGATACATGCATGGGTAAATCATAATCATACTTTCATACAAGACATCTCATCATGCTTGAAAACATAGGTCACAATTTCAACTTTTCATGAAACTTGCATAGTTGGACATCATATCTATAAAACTTTGAAACCATAAATTGTAATCAAAATAATCATAAAACATGCCCATGAATCTTAAAACATCATTAGAAACATGAAGAAAATTGACCCATGATTGAGACATAGAGAATATCATAGATTGGGTTAGAACCCTATGGAACTATGCACTTGGATTCATGAATTGAGAAGGGATTGGGCATGAGAGTGAAGAGAAATATCCATTCATAACCCTACATACCTGGGTAAATCTAATTTCACAGCCTTCCTTGAAGGCCCAAGATATTTTCGGAAGAACTAAGGGGATTCTCAAGCTTGATCTCTAATGGAGAACTCTAATCTTGCATGCATGGAATAAAATGGCTTAAGATAGGTTAAACACTCTTAAAACCCTCCTAATAGAGCTTAAAATGACGTAGTTTAGGATCTAGGAGCTTAGAAATTACAAAAACACATTTACTAAAATGCAGGAAATTAGGACATTACCAATCCTCACGAGTGACATGACGACTCATGGGGTACTGGACGAGTCGTGGGGTACCATCTGTGAAGTCTTTTGGACAAAATGCAGGTCTTTAACTTAGCTCTTGTTCACGACCAACTTCATGAGTCGTGGAGTCACATCACGACTCGTGGCTGACATATGTGGTCATCCCCTGACCACGAGTTCCCTCAAATCATCTTCCACTTCACGACTTGTGAAGTCTCCTCATGGGTTACTGGACGACTCATTTTTTGACCTGGGCAATATTTTCCTTCTTTCTCCACTTGAGCCCTTGGGTCTGTTCTTAGATACTTTCGGTGTATTATAATATCTCCTCGTTGGGAACATTCGTCCTCCAATATGGATAATCATACTTAAAAGCTGGGGAATGGAACTGTCATCCCAATTATTGAACATCAAGATTAAATCTGACAGAGCGGCTGGCTCCGAACTAAAATATGCGATGAAGTGAATTAATGATTCACACATACATGCACCAACATGAACAAAATTGGGATACGTGAACTAGACATGAAACTGAATAGAGTACTAGGGAGGAAATTGAGACCTCAAGCTGGAATTGAGATGGGAGGGAAAAGATGCGAGTATTTAGCCATCATATCAGCTTCGGCTTCCCACATTGCTCTCTCAACATGATGATTCCTCCAAAAAACCTTAAGTAAAGCTACCTTTTTGTTCCTCAATTTCCAAACTTACGATCAAGTATTTAAACTGGTACCTCCTTATAGCTAAGGCTATCCTTCACACCTATGCTCTCCAGCAGATCAACCAAAGTCAGATCACCAATGCACTTCTTTAAGAGCGAAAATAGATGTACTAAAGACAACTCTGAGGGCAACTCTAACTCATAGGCCACCTTGCCAACACGTCTCATAATCTTGTAAGGGCCAACATATCAGGGACTAAGCTTCCTTTTCTCTCCAAATCTCATTACTTCCTTTATGAGGGACACAAGAAACACCCAATCATCAACTTCGAATTCAAGTTCTCTCCTCCTCACATCTGCATAGGACTTTTAACAACCCTAGGCTATTTTCAGCCTTCCCTTTTATAAGCTGAACCTTCTCCATAGCCTTCTGAACTGAATCTGTCCCTATCGATGAAGCCTCACCTAGTTTGAACCAGCTAATTGGCATTGTACACCTCCGCCTATAAAGAGCCTCAAACGGAGCCATCTGAATGCTGGAATGGTAGCTGGTATTGTATGCAAACTCAATTAGAGGTAAATGATCATTCAAACTACCCTTAAAGTCAATGGCACATTCTCTCAACATATACTTGAGAGTCTAAATGGTCCACTCAACCTGACCATCGGTTTGCGGGTGAAAAAATATTCTAAGATTAACATGAGTACCAAGCCCCTTCTAAAACGACTTCCAAAACTGGGAGGTAAATTGAGTACCTCTATTTGATATGATGGACAAGGGTACTCCATGCAACCGAACTAATTCCCAAATGTATAATTTTCCACAGTCCTCCGCTGAGTTGGTCATTTTGACTGGTAAAAAATGAGCTTCTTTAGTCAGCCTATCTACAATCACCAAAATAAAGTCATACTATCGATGAGTATGAGGTAACCCCGTAATGAAGTATATATTGATCTCCTACCACTTCCTAGTAGGGATACTAATGTCTTGAAGTGCACCTCCAGGTCTTTGATGCTCAACTTTTACTTGTTCACAAATCGGACACTTGGCCATAAACTCTGCTGTGTCCTTCTTCATGCCACTCTACCAATAGACTTCCCATTAGGTCATGGTACATCTTAGTGACACCTGGATGTATGGAATATTGAGAACCATGGGCCTCATGGAACATCTGATCTCTCAAGTCATCAACATTTGGGACACACAAATGACCCTAATATCATAACACACCATCTCCCTCTTGGGAGAGGACCTCTACCTTCTGATTCTGAATTTCATCCTTCAAATTTACCAAGATCGGATCCTCATCTTGTCTAGACTTGACTTCAGTCACCAAAGAGGATTTTGAACCATTCTGAACAATGACACCACCATCTGTCGAATTAACAAGATGAACTCCTAACCATGCAAGCTGATGCACATCCTTCACCAAATCTTTCCTTTCAAACTCCACATGAGACACATTCTCCATGGATAACCTGCTAAGAGAATCCTCCATTACATTGGCCTTGCCTGGAAGATAAAGGACACTCATGTCATAGTCCTTGAGAAGCTCTAACCATCTCCTTTGCCGCAAATTTAGGTCCTTCTGAGTAATCACATATTGAAGGTTCTTATGATCCGTGAATATATCTACGTGAACCCTATACAAGTAGTGTCTCCAAATATTCAATGCGAACACCATTGTTGCCACTTCCAGGTTGTGCATTGGATAATTCTTCTCATGAGTCTTAAGCTGTTTAAAGGCATACGTAATACTTTTCCATGATGTATCAACACATAGCCAAGTAAAACCCTTGAGGTATTGTAATACACCACAAATTCATATGGACCCTTGGGTAAAGTCAATACTGGGGCTGAAGTGAGTCGAGTCTTTAACTGTTGAAAACTCTTCTCACATGCATTCGACCATTGAAATTTAACTTTCTTCTGGGTCAACTTAATCAATGGTGCCACAATGGATGAAAATCCCTTAATAAACCTTCTGTAGTAACTAGCCAAACCAAAGAAGCTCCTGATGTCCATCTGTATTCCCTTACTTGACACTATCTGTATTCCCTCACTTGACACCACATGACCCAAAAATGCTACTGAGTCCAACCAAAACTCACACTTGCTGAATTTAGCAAACAACTGATGATCCTTGAGAGTCTATAGCACAATCCTCAAATGAGCAACATGCTTGTCCCCGCTCCTAAAGTATATGAAAATGTCATCTATGAACACAATCACGAACATGTCCAAATATGGCTTCAACACCTTGTTCATCAAATCCATAAAAGCTATAGGAGCATTCGTTAGTCCAAAAGACATAACCAAAAAATTATGGTGAACATATCAAGTCGTGAAAGCTATTTTCAAAATGTCACTCTCTCTAACTCTGAGCTTATGATATCCGGATCTAAGGTCTATCTTTGTGAAACACTTGGCATCCTGAAGGTGGTCAAAAAAATCATCAATTCTATGAAGAGGATACTTGTTCTTGATTGTGTCTTTTTCAACTGTTGATAGTCAATGCACATACGAAGAGGATCCTTCTTTTGAACAACGAGAACTGGTGCACCCCATATGGATTTTGTAGGTTTGATGGAACCCTTGTCAAGGAGATCCTTGAACTGCTCTTTCGACCCCTTTAGCTCAGTTGGAGCCATTCTGTAAAGAGGAATAGATATAAGCTACGTATTGGGAAGAAGGTCAATACCAAAATCAATTTCTCGCTCAGGAGGGACTCCGGGTAAATCATCTGGGAACACCTTCGGATACTCGCACACTATTGGGACTGACTGGGGAGTCGGGGTCTCGGACGTAGCATCCTTAAACCGAACTAGATGGGACACACAACCCTTAGGGATCATCTTCCTGTCCTTAAGATAGGAAATAAAATGACCTACAGGCACAACTAAACTACCCTTCTACTCTAGGAATGGCCCACCTGGAAATTGGAACTCTACCACATGGGTTCTGTAATTTACTAGGGAATGACATGCATGCAACCAATCCATGACAAATATAACATCGAAGTCTGTCATGGCTAACTCTACTAAATCTGCTGAAGTGATATTCTGAAGGACTGTGATAGGGAAATCTCCGTATATCCATCGATCTATGACTGAGTCACCGATTAGAGTAGAGACTAAGAAGGGTTCTGATAGGATTTGGAGACTGAATTTGAAACTACTAGCAACATAGGGCGTCACAAAAAATAAAGTAGCCCCTAGATCTAACAATGCATATACATCAAGATGAAATACTCATAACATGATAGTGACTACATTTGGGGAGACCTTCTGCTCCTGACGAGATGCTAGGGCATAAAACTTGTTCCGACACTAACCACAACCTGCACTCGTGGATGCACCCTATTGAGCTGAGCATGTTGGTGGACCTGCTAAACTGGTGGCTAGGTCTCGATCTCTACCATGACCCTATTTGGCTTCTAGACAATATTAGAGCATATGACCGGGATTTCCACACTCGAAACATGCCCTTGTACCTGCTAAGCACTGACCAGTATGCTTCCTAACACATCTGTCACAACTTGGAATATTGGGCTCTACGGGCCTGGTCATCTGACCTCGAGAGCCTAATGCTCGTGCCCTCTGATCGTTCCTAGATCTAGATGGAACACTTTTTATTGATGGTGCTGGGGTTGATGATCTCTGATGGGACTACTAATGATGACCACCACCCGAGCTCTACTGGGAGAACCCAAAACTGTCGGTCCTGGCCCTCTTGGCCTCTCTCTCCTTCTCCTTCATCTGCACCGCCTCTACCTGTTGGGCATACAGGACTAATCGAGAGAAGTCAATATCTTAATGATGTATCAGGGTCCTTCAATCCTTGACCAAGTATTCCTCTACCCAATTCACAAACCTGCTCACCCGAGCCCTCTGATTGGCCACCATCTCTAGTGCATATTTGGACAACCTGGTGAACTCAAAGCATACTCTTGGACTATCATGTTTTTTTGTCTCATATTCACAAACTCTGCTGCCTTGATTTCCCTCATCTCTCAGGGAAAGAATCAGTCCAAGAATGTAGTGAGAAACTCATCCCAACTGGGACTCGCTCCAACTCCCCGACCATCCTTCCATTGCTTGTACCAAATATAAGCAACCCCTTTCAACTAAAAAGAGGCTAGGTATGCATACTCCTCCCCCATCACTCCTATATCCTCAGTGATCTTCTGAATCTCCTCAATAAACTCATGTGGATCCTCATCTAATCTTGACCCAAGAAACTTAGAGGGATTCATCCTGAGAAAGTCCCTGACTCTAGACACTGCCGCGTTCCTATTCTGGGGAACATGAGCCACTTCTTGCTGATTGACCTGAGCGGTTAACGCCTGTTCCAACATCTAGATGGCTGACCTAAACTCAGTATGGGAGACCTGCTAAGGCACATGGTCCTCTAGGGCTAGTGGGGCTTGATGGTGCTTGTTTCCATTGCCATTCTTATGGCCATTCCCATTTTCCGTTGCCATTCCTTCTTCCGTTATCTCGGCGTGGAGGCATGATTTTGTAAACGTGTATAGCATAATTTAGAAGGATAGAGAGATATTTCATTACACTTCATGGATCATGAAAGAAGGAAAATTTCCTAAAACGCTTCATAGCCTCTTCGTCATAAGTGTGGCGCGCTTCACACCCATTAAAAAGACTCTACGTAACCCGACCTTTAGACACCCTAGGAAAAACTAAACCTTTGCTCTGATACCAAGTTTGTCACGACCTGAACATAGTCCTGGATCGAGACACTAAACCTAGAATCATAAATGGCTTCAAGTCGACCCATGGTATGAAGATGATAAATAAGGCTCCACATAATTAAAGCGAATAATTGAGTTCTGAAATAATAGAAGTCTGATCATTATAACATCTGAACAACAAAATATCAAAACACTAAATCCGGAGTTGAATACAACACAATGTCTGGAAAGCCTCTAACATACTGACGATATAATGGGACAACACTCCAACTAGCTTACTAAAAGTTTGAAACTGAATGATGCTAATAACTGGCTAGTGGCAAGATTGAATCTGAGCGTCTGAGACTATATCATGAAATCAAACAACATAGAGTATGCAGTCAGTACTTGGAATGTACCGAGTATGCAAGGTAAGTAAAACAGGATAAGTAAGTATAGATGAAAACTGATGAGCCCGCAAGTGTACGGGTCGTACAAGTAATATAGTGGCTCTTTTTAAGAACCGGAATGTCGAACCCACAAGGACTGGACTACGGGGTAAAA
>JACEIK010008385.1:39529-63076 GCA_018107945.1 Datura stramonium | reverse complement strand
CTAATAGAATCAAGCTATTGGGAAGCTAGTCCAACATGCAAGATTCTAAATTTTACTATACTGAGAACTAGGGCTAAAATCATTCCACTAGATATAATTTTCACAAATTTCTAGAAATAGGAAATAATAAAGTAGTTAAAATCATGAGAAATATTCCAGTTGAAATCTTAGAGATGTCTGTTTGAAAAAATTCTACATTTTGAGTCCATAGGGTTGTAACTGATAAAGGAAATAGAGAAGATTTTGGGGACACAAGGGATGAACTATTTCCTTGTTGAATTCCCACATACCTGGATAGGAAATCCCAGAGAAGAAAGCTTGAACTTCTACAACTGACAAAGAGCCCTAGTTCTTGCTTGAGATGAACGGTCTGGATTCTACGATCGATGTTATGAGAGTCTACATGGGGAATGAGGGGGAAAACAATTTAATCCCTCTAAATTCTCTGAAATTATACTTAAAATGACGTAGTTGAGGGACTAAAAAGGTGGAAAATTACAAAAGTATCCCTGGAATAAAATCTAGAAAATTGACAAACAAGTAACCAATAGGTCACTCAATGAGTCACTGGTTGAGGTCACAACTCGTTGGGACCACTTTTTGGTCCTACTGCCTTGGTGTTGGTATCACTAGATCTGGCAACGGGTGACACAATGACTCATTGGTGGACCCAATGGGTTGTTGAGTCTAGTCATTACTTTTAATAGAAAATTGCTAAAAATATCAAACTTGACACGACATGTGGTGATAACGACTCGTTGTGGGACACAACGGTTCATTGTTTCCACTCGTCATCACTAGAAGTAGTTTTTGGGGTTCTCACCCAACATTTCACACCAAGAGTCATTGTTTCTAATGATGACTCATTAGTGGAGTCGTGGGGTCCTAGAAGAGGGACTTCTGAGCTGGGGACTACTGAGTGAAAGGTAAACACGTTATTCCTCATAACGGGTCCTTCCTTGTCATGTTGGTTCCTGTAGGACAACACTGGGCTGACCACGACTAACACAACGAGTCGTTGGAGCTGACCATGACTTGTTGTCTAAGTCGTTCCGAGGTAGATTTTCTGGGTCTCTTATAGATTTTTCTTGCAAGGACTGAGTTTGGTCTATGAAAGTTTCGGGGTGTTACCATATCTCCCTGATAGGATCATTCATCCTCGAATGAAGACTAAAACTGCTGGAAAACTAGGAAAAGAGTTGCAATTCCTAAACTGAGACTATGAGATGGTTTTTGAAGGAGTAACTGACTCTGAACTGACTTATCCATGCTAAAAGAGCTGATGCACCTAGAATGCACATTGAAAATCTTAATAAAGCTTATGAGTACAAAAATGAACAGAGTATTGAGGAGGGATTTTAGTACCTGAGGCTAGAACCGAACTGGAAGGGAATAAGTAAGGATATATGGCCATCATATTCGGTTCTGCTTCCCATGTGGCTCCCTCAACTAGCTGGTTCCTCTATAAAACTTTTACCAAAGCGATTTCCTTGTTTCTCAGCTTATGAACCTGACGGTCAAGGATCTAAACTGGGACCTCTTTGTAGGAGAGACTATCTTTTATTCCCACATAGTCTAGTGGCACAACTGAAGTTGGATCACTAATGTAGTTCTTTAATAGTGACGCACGGATGATTGGGTTCACCGATGCTAACTCTAAAGGTAGTTCTAACTCATATGCCACACTTCCAATTCGCTTCAGAATTTTGTAGGGTCCCACATATCTCAGACTAAGTATTCCATTCTTTCCAAACCTAATCACTAATGTGTCATGATTTTACGGAACATTCAACGCTTAAAATCAAGAAACTATGCACATTCCGGGTATGTTTATATAGATATGATGCGTTTGTGTTGAATGTTGTAGGAAAACAGGTCCGGAATGGGAAGTAGGCAAAGTAAGGAAAAATTTGACAAAATTGGAGGCTGATGCTAGGCCACATGTCCTCGTCCCAAGGAACGACTCGTGCCTGGAGTCATGGGAAGAAATCAAAGCTTAATGAAGAAGATCTAGTGTACTTTATGAATTAAAGGCACGACTCGTGACGGTTATGGAGACTGGGAGGAGAAAATATGAAGAAATGTCCAGTGAAGAAAATGAGTGACATAATGGGTTGTCGGGTGTAGTGATGACTGGCCATCAGTTACTGTGGGCATCTGTCGAGTGCACTGGGAGATTTGGTGAGCCAGGTCCACGAGAGACCTAACAACTTGTGCCTAGGCCTGACGAGTCGTTTGGTGACCCGTCACCAGGACTGGAAAAATTGCTGAGAACGACTCAAGACCACTGGCCACGACTCTTTGGGAGACCCAACGAGTCGTTACTTGGCACGTTACCCCTGCCGTCCTGGAATCCAAGTTTAGTTAGGATAAGATTTGTTTGGAACTATAAATATAATTTTTAGGTTTATTTTTTTGACACAATTACTTTTTACCAACTTTTAGAAGGATCCTAGTGTTGTTAACGATTGTTCTTCATTAAAGAAACAAAATTTATAATATTGTTCTTGATTTTGGGAATTAATCAACATTGAGTTTTTTTCATCGATTTTGGAGTTATATTCAATTCACTTGGTTTTCTTCTATAAATTTTTTAAAGTTACAATTATGATTTATTTTATATTTGGTGATTGTGATATTTCGAGCATGAGTAGCTAAACCCATAAGTAGGGTTGTGGAAACCATGATGAATTAACACACATGGGTTATACACTTAGTGATTCTTGAATGGGGTTTAATACATGTATTGTTTTTCCCTTTGTTTTAATTATTTCTTAACAGTTGCAAACGTTGGAACTTACCTTATTCTTACTTACCGGATCAAGGGGGTAGTGAATGGGAAAAGGGATTAACAACGGAGATGTGAGGCTATCAATCCTAATCTAATAGCTTGAACTTGTCCGGGGATAGCTAATCCGATATTAAGGGTAAGGGTTAATTAAGCTTACACCCTTATACGGACCAAGTTGTTTGGTGATAATCATCTAGATAGGGGACCAACCATTTAGGTGAACCTAACTTACAAATATTGCATGCTAAACACCGGAATAGATAACTAGTATAAAAGGCTTGTGGTTATGAAGTCTTAGGATACACAATCCTAGTCAATTTGTTGATTGAATACAAACCGAAATTGATTTAAACATATTGTAGTCTTTACTCTTGTTTATTATTTTATTTCTTTCCCCCTAGGAAATAAGTAATCCGATAGGAATAGCTAATCACATTAACTCAAGTTCTTTCCATATTCCCTGTGGGATCGACCTCAACCTTCGTTGGGTTCTATATTTGACATCGACTACTTTATATCTCAATTGAAAGGTGTAATTTGGGTGACATCAAATTTGGCGTCGTTGCTGGGGAATAAGGCTTTTGTTAATTGTGTTTTCTTCACTATTGGTTCTTATTTCCTTTTTATTTTTCTTTTATTGTTTTTTATTTTAACAGGTCTTAGGTTCGTGCATGCCCAGTACTAAGAGCCAAGGAAAATCCCTGGTTCAAATTGATCACGAACTTGAGCAAACACTGAGAAATATGAGAAGAATGGCCAACATACAAGAACAAGAGATAGTGGACCAAGCTACAGCAAGAATGTTGGCTGAGGAACAAGCTCGGGTTAGAGATCGTAAGTTAGCTAGGGTTGCTGAAGAGCAACGCCTAGCTGCCGAAGCTAAGTGAGCTAGAATGAACAGAGGTCCAGAACAAGAGAGACACCGGTATTTCGATGAGGATGATGATGCCGATATTGACAAAGTCAGTGCCACTGGAGCTATTGTCCCTCCCCCTTTGCCTGCTAGGGCAAAGATAGATATTACCAGTGCTATGATCCAAATGCTCAACATGAAGGGGATATTTGCGGGTCATGTAATTGATGATGAACATACTCACTTGAAAATTTTTGTGGGTATATGAAAAGCATATGAACAACCAGGAGCGAGTCAGGATAGTTATTTCCATTTTCATTAGGGAGTGAGGCAATGCTCTGGCTGGCAGAACTGCGCAACGATTAGATCAACACATGAAGGGAGTTGAAGAGATCTTTTCTTGAATGATTTTTACAACCTTCCAAAGCCTTGTAGTTGAAAGATGTGATATATAACTTTAGAAAGTTAAATTTTGAGGCACTTCATGAGACGTGGTTGAGATTCAACAAGAAGCTTAAAAGGGTACCCAACCACAGGATCCCAGAAGATACATTGCGGGAAATTTTCTACATATCATTAAATGCTAATACCAAGGCGGTGGTTGATACCATGTTTGGCGGATCATTCATGAGTCACACTTATGCCCAGGCTGCTGAGCTACTTGATAGAATCACCAAAACCAACCACGCATGGTACACAAGAGAGTCGAAGATTTCAGACGGTTTTTATGCAGTAGGTTTGTCTGCAGAACAAAGAAGAAAGGACGAAAAATGAGATCAAGACATTGTTGAGATAAAGACCACAATGGGGATGCTTGCTAAGCATTTGATGGGAACCGGAGCTAAAAAAGTGAATGCAGTGGGTTCTCAGGGCAATGCCTCGAGAAATGATGGAGGCGAATCTGAATTTGAGGAGGAAGCGAACTATCTGAATGATCAACGGAGGGGAGGTCTCTGGACCAACACCAAAGGTTCTAACCATTACTCTTTGCATTAAGGTCAGGGGAAGAAATATCGGAACTATTACAGGGATAACAATTACAACAGAGGCCACTATAGAGACAATAGAGACTGGAAGAAGTGTGAGGAGTACAAGAATGACAGAAGCGGTTTGTATGTCCCTCCAAGGAACCGTGAGCCAGATTCTTGTGGTTCAAGGATTGAAGACATGTTGACCAAGGTACTTAAGAAGAAAGAGGCAACAGATGGCCATTTTAAGGAGCTCCGCGCTGATATTTCTGGTATGAATCAAAAGGGAATTACATGCCATGGACATTAAGCAAGTTGAGCAGCAGCTGAGTCAGATGTCTGTTGCGATGAATCAGAGGCAGAAAGGCACACTTCCCAGCAACACAATGTAGAATCTGAAAAATGATAGTCACTGCATGGTGGTCACTACTAGGAGTGGGAAGGCGATAGTTGATCCTCCGAGGCCGATTGTGATTGATGTGACAAAAAAGCCCGTATTGATTGATGATGATAGGATAGCAGATTCCTAGGATCCAATTTTGGTTGATTACTCAGTGGTAAAGAATGCTCCTAGTAATGAAAAGGAGCATGGATCTAGCAATGAGAAGGAGAAGGAGGCACAACAAAAGTTCACACCGATCCCTAGACCTCCTCCCCTTTTCCACAACGATTGAAGAAAAAGGTCGAGGATGGGAAGTATCACAAGTTAATTTCCATGTTAAAAATTTTTTTTGTGAACATCCCATTAGTTGAGCCACTTGAGAAGATGCCCGACTATGCTAAATTCATGAAGGACATTGTCACTAGGAAGAGGACTGTATGTTTTGAACCTGCAGATAATTTGCACCACTGTAGTGCAATAGCATCCCGTTCCTCTTGTTCAGAAGAAGGAAGACCTTGGAGAATTCACCATACCATACACTATTGGAGCCTTTAACTTTGTTAAGGCGCTATGTGATCTGGGAGCTAGTATTAATTTGATGCCGCTAGTAGTGTTGAGACTGTTGGGCTTGGGAGACACCAAATAGACTACAATGCGGCTCCTGATGGCAGATCATATGGTGACAAATACGGTGGTAATTCTATATGATGTTCTAGTGAAGGTGGATTCCTTGATATTTTCGGCCGATTCTATCATCCTGGACTGTAAAGTTGATTTTGAGGTTCCCATTATTTTGGGGCGACCATTCATCGCCAATGGCATGCTCTTATAGATATAGAGGCTAGACATCTCAAATTTCGGTTGAACAATGAGGAAGTGACATTCAATATATGTAGATCCATGAAGTAACCAAAAGATATGAGGGTGGTCTCAGTAATTGATGTTGTGGAACCTGAGCTCCCAATTATGCCCATTGAGGAGTTTTTTATTATTGATGACTTAGAAGTACTTTTGATGGATGTTGGTGCTGAGGAGATCCATGGGGCTGAGGAGATTGTTATTGCACTTGCTAGCATGGGGTCATACACTTACACTCCAAAGAAGATTGATCTTGACCTGAAGAATCGGGTGACCCCACCAGCCAATCCATCTATTGAGGAGCCTCTGGTATTGGAGCTCAAAGCACTCCCATCTAACTAGCGATATGTATTTTTGGGAACCGATAACACCTTACTGGTAATTGTTGCAGCTAGCTTGGAGGAATGGAAAGTGGAGGCTTTAGTCTCCATTTTGAAGAGAAATAGAAAAGCCATCGGGTGGACCATTGTAGACATTATTGGAATCCCAGCCGGTATTTTCACTCATAAAATCCAGCTAGAGCCAGATTGTATTCCGAGCATTGAGCATTAGCGTAGGTTGAATCCACCTATGCAAGAGGTGGTAAAGAAGGAGTTTGTCAAGTAGTTGGATGCAGGTGTGGTTTACCCTATTACAAACAACAAATGGGTGAGCCCAGTTTAGTGTGTACTGAAGAAGGAAGGAATCATGGTGGTTCCACATGCTAAAAATGAGCTCATTCCTCTAAGACTAGTCACCAGTTGGAGAGTATGCATGGACTATAGGAAGATGAACCGTTGGGCGCAGAAATGTTACTTTCCTATACCATTCATGGACCTTATGTTAGACCAACTTGCAGGTAGAGATGGTACTGTTTCCTTGATGGTTATTCGGGGTACAATTAGATTTATATAGCCCCCAAAGGCCAAGAGAACACCATGTTCACTTGTCCATATGATACATTTGCTTTTAAGAGGATGTTGTTCGGATTATCTAATGCACCTGCCACTTTTTGGTGTTGCATGATGTCCATATTCTCTGACATGGTGGAAGACATCATTGAAGTCTTTATGGATGAATTTTTGTTGGTGGGTACCCATCATTCATTCAAAGATTGTTTGGCTCATTTGAGCAAGGTGCTGCAACGATGTGAAGAGTCCAACTTGGTGCTTAATTGGGAAAAGTGCCATTTCATGCTCAAAAAAGGTATAGTGCTGGGCCAAAAGATTTCTAGTAAGGGTATTGAGGTTGATCGGACCAAGACCGAGGTAATTGCTATTCTACCACCTCCAATTTTTGTGAAAAGTGTTCAAAGCTTTTTGGGTCATATAGGGTTTTACAGAAGATTCATCAAGGACTTCTCCAAAATTGCACATCCATTGTATAAACTTCTTGAGAAGGAGGTGAAGTTTGTTTTTGATGAGGCATGTCTGAAAGCATTTGAATGCCTGAAAGAGAGATTGACCACTGCCCTAATAATAGTAGCACCAGATTGGTCTTTACCATTCGAGGTTATGTGTTATGCTAGAGGAGTGGCCCTGGGAGCTGTGTTGGGTCAAAGGTGTGAAAAGATTTTCCATCCTATTTATTATGCTAGCAAGGCGCTAAATGCAACTCAGAAAAATTACACCGTGACAGAACAGGAGTTATTGGCTATAGTTTTTGCATTTGAGAAGTTTCAAGCATACTTTCTTGGAACTAACGTGATAGTCCATACAGACCATGCAACTTTGATCTATCTGATGGCAAAGAAGGATGCCAAGCCATGATTGATTTGATGGGTTCTGCTGATACAAGAGTTCAAGTTTGAGGTAAAAGACCGAAAAGGGATAGAAAACTAGGTGGAGGATCACTTATCAAGATTTGAAACTAATGCAGCACTTCGAGATGAGCAGGGCAGAGATGATGCATTCCCAGACGAGTAGGTTTTAGTGGGCTCACAAGATCTCCTCCCATGGTTTGCAGACTTTGCTATCTGGTGAGTGATGTTGTATCAGAGCACTTATCTTTTCACCAGAGGATGAAGTTCATGTCTGACGTGCGAATGTTTTTCTAGGATAAGCCCTACTTATTTCACATATGTGTTGATGGGGTTATTTGGAGATGCATCCCTGAGGTAGAGATGTTGAGTATACTGGAGGCCTGCCACTTATCCCCTGTTGGGGGTCACCACAGTGGGATTTGCATAGCCCACAAGATTCTGCAATGTGGGTATTATTGACCAACCATTCACTAGGATGCACATGATTTTTCAAAGGCATGTGATGCATTCCAAAGGCAAGGAGGAATATCACAGAGGCGTGAGCTTCCTCTTACTCCCATCCTGATCATTGAGCTATTTGATGTGTGGGGCATTGATTTCATCGGCCCATTTGTGAGCTCAAACGGGATGAAATACATACTTGTTGATGTTTACTATGTTTCGAAATGGGTGGAGGCATTTGCGCTTCCGAATAATGAAGGGAAGAGTGTCACAACATTCTTGAAGCGAAATATATTTGCTAGATTTGGGACTCCCAGAGCCATCATTAGTGATGGGGGTTCACACTTCTGTAACGGTTTGTTTCGTTCTTTATTAGAAAAATATGGGGTAAAACACGGGGTGGCAATGGCCTATCATCCGCAATCTAGTGGGCAAATTGAATTCACAAATCGGGAGATAAAGACCATCTTGGTAAATTCGACCAAATATCATGATTTTTACGGAATCCTATTGGCAACACATTGAATGAAACTTTTTTTATGGAACCCTTAAGGAACACGATGATCTGTGCTTGTGGGAACTTTAATTTAGTTGATATGGAACATGGGTAATGGTACTTTTCATGAAACTCTTGAGAGCTAGCCATGTAAAGAGTCGTGGTATCACCTCACGACTCATCATATAGCTCGTCCTGAGTGGGAATTTATTTAGGTGAACAGTGTACCTCACGACTGGTCTAATGAGTCGTCGCCTTAGGTAACGACTCATTGTGACCAGTCGTTAAGTGCAGTGGCCCAACAAGATATGAACATAGTTTGGAGAAAACAACTGACCTCACGAGTCGTGGCCAGTGGAAACGACTCATTAAGTCACTCATCCTATCTATAGAGACATAGTTAAAAATTGATTATGTTTCATCTCATTTTGTATACTAACTTATATTCCACAGGTACAATGGCTCCGAGGGGTACACCAAAGAAAGGTCCGGCCAATAAAGATATGTCGGAGAGGATTCAACCGTCATACTGCAGACTTCGGGATGCGCCATCCTCCTCCGAAGAGTCAAGAAGCTTAGAGGAGGAATACGAAGATTCAAAAGAACAACTGGTGAGGAGATAAACTTGGGCTAAGGCTCAACAATCTGTCAATTCGACAGCCCTGGTAGATGCTCCTACTCCACTGGCAAGAGACCATCCAATAAAAATAGATGAGAATGCCGGGGCCACATCCCCAATTGCTCCCGAGGGCACCACAACAGGTCAAAACGTAGAAGTAGCTAATAAGTAACGTGCTCAACAAGGGAGCACAAATGATTAATTGACCGGGACTTCGAACACATCCAATGATCAACCAAGGCACGTGAGGAGATGGTGTGTTCATTGTATGAGGGTTATATACAATAGGGACATTGCTTAGAATGAAAAAGGACATCCAAAGAGGAGCATCTATGAGGAGCCCAGGCTAGTCACCATGGGGCTCAAGGACCTCTCTGATCTGCAGGTTTATTTGACAAATATAGGTTCAGGTGGTTGACTATGGCATTAGGAAGATACATCCCCAGCATGGTAAAAGAATTTTATGCAGCCTATGCATCCACACTATAACGTCTGGCATTGGGTGGTCAAAATTGGAAAAAGAGGCCTTCTTTAACACAATTGTTGTCTTGGGAGATGCCTGTGGACATATATGATAGGACCATCTCCAGACTACTTTATGGGCTAGACTATCATGTCCCAATGAACACATCCGAGTTCGATCACAGACTATTCAAGCATAAGAAAGTCAAGACTAAGAAGTTGAATAGTGAGNAGAATCGCGGCCCGGCAATCCTTGACCAAATAGTCTGCTATCCAATGAACACATCCGAGTTCGATCACAGACTATTCAAGCATAAGAAAGTCAAGACTAAGAAGTTGAATAGTGAGGAGCGAATCATGTCATACACTTGGCTGTCACAAATCATTTCCAAAAGAGGTCCGTTGGTCGAATTGTTGCACGACACTGAATCCTAGATAAAGAAGGCCACATTAAATTTCAAGCTAAGTTTTGGTGGTCAATGGTTTGGCATAGGCTGGTACCAACCAACAATGATAATATTCTTTCACCCGACAGAGCTTCATTGGTAGCTAGCATTATGGAGGGGTACGCCATAAATTTCCCGCGGTATATTGCTGAAGAGATTCGAGAGCGGGCGATAAATGATGGCACTACAATTCCCTTTCCATGTCTTGTTGATAGACACATTCAGGAGTCAAAGGTTGCCATCGGTGGACCAGCGTATAGTGGTCCACAAGATAACCGATGTTGAGTTGATAAGGGATGAACCAATCCCGGTATCGAGAGCAAGGAGTCAGGCTGTCGCATCTGCTGGACCGACTATATTGACAGACGCATTAAGCAGCAATATGATGACTGAGGTTGGTGTATTTACTGAGATGGAGGCAGAGCCCACAGAGGCCAAGGAGATGGGTAGCCAGCCTGAGGCTACAGATGCAGCTGACATTCCCGCACCTGCGGAGATTCTAGAGTCATTATCCAAAACAGCTAGATCTCGCCCACCTGTTGCACCCTCAAGTGCTCCTTCAGCTAGTCTAGTCACTATTTCAAAAGAATTCCTAACCGACATGGCTAGACGGCTAGCAAAAGCTGAGAAACAACAAGCACAAATGGCTCTACAGGTAAAGGTACTAATGGAGCAAGTCAAGCCTTGGGTTACCAAAGAATTGGAGGCTCTCTCTTTCTTAGTGCATGGTATGTTAGATGCTTTTGAGATACGCATGGATGAGCGCCTTGCACAGTTAAAGGTGCCTGAATTGGCAAGGTGGTATGCGGAGGTAGGAGCTTTCATAACAGAGGTGCGGGAGTTGTCCACACGGTAGGTAGTTGCGATCCCTACACCTGTGCTTCTAGTAATTGAGGATGAGAGCGAAGAAGAGCTACCACCGATATTTGACTTCATTACTGAGGAGCCCGTGGCGCAAGATAAGGGCAAGTGGCCTTGTGAGGTGGCTAGTTTTGAGGAGGATGACTATTTGCTCTGTCAGCAGAAGCCAGAGTGGAGAGAGATGGAGACAGCGCTGCACTTATCCATAGAGGAGGCTCAACAAAGGGCCATAGTTGAGGCAATGAGAGCTCGGGGAGAAGGTACGAGCTTATTTAGGTTTGAAAATGCACCAGATCAAGCCGGTGGATTAGAGAGGACACTGGAGGAGTATCTACACCCTCCACCGACTAGGTCGCAGACACCTAGGTTGCACAAGTATGTTCCCTATTTCCATGGTTTTGTTTTCTATATATGCATCGAGTACGACCATGCTTTTATTAATGGTGGTGGGGAGGGATACCTATGTATTTTTTCTGAACATAACCCAAGGGTTTTTCTTACCGGATATCTTTTCCCTTGGGTGTTCCTTATCTAGTAGAATCGGCACGTTTAGGTTTTTAAGTTTCGTGTTTATTTTTGTCAGTTGAAAGAAAGTTAGGTGAACTTAAAGCAGTCAAGAGCATGATTTTTGAATTTAGTTGAACTGATAATATGAAACCCCTCCTAAAAGTTTTTTTTTGTATTTTTGTGTTAAAATCGACAAGTATGACTTTTGTGAATCTTTGCATGGCATTAAAACTGTGAACATGTTTACCATTGAATGGTTGTACCTGAACTAGCAGTTAGTAGAAGTGATGATGTTGACCTATGCTATGTGTGAGCGAGGTTTAATAGTTAAATTCTGTTGTGTATGTCAATCTAGAACTTTCTTGATCGGCCATACCGAGATAGAGGATGGGAAACTAGGAAAGGATCATAGGCTATTTTTGATTAATGAGCCCACTTTAGCCTTAAAATACTGACCAAAAGAAAATAAGTATCCCTTTATCCAAAATTTTGAGCTTAAATTGACCTTTCTTTTTGTTAACACCAATTAACATTCCTGCTTTGATTAAAAATGAACCTGTTTTGGCCCTAGTCCCTCCTTGGACACTATGAACCTCAACTCAGGAAAATTACCTAAGTTAAGGGTGGCTATATAGGGATGATTAAGAAGAGTAGGGTGGAATGAGATTGGGTAATAAAAATGAAAGAGCGGGTGTGGTGTGTGTAATGAAAGAAAAGAAAGAAACGCAAATATTGTTAAAGAGAAGAAGAGCATGGAAAGAAAAGAAAACAAAATTGTTAAATCACCGAATGCTTGAAAGAAGAAAAACCGCACTTGTAGTTGCAACCGAAAATAAAAGAAGAAGCAAGTAAAGGAAAATGGGAGAAAATATGAAGAAAGGTTAAAAGTGGAGTCAAGGCGTGTGTAGTGCCAAGGAGGGTTAAGCTACTAGTACCATATGTACCATACCCGAACCTTAGCCTACGTTACAAGTTCAAATGTCCTATAGTGATCCTGGTTATCTGTCTAAAAATCAATGTATTAAAAGTAAAGGCAAGCCTATGGAGTTGCATGCATACAGATAGAGTTTCTTTGTGAGAGCGAGTGTGATCTTACCTAGTCCCAAGAGAAATACATTGATATAATCATATACACATGAGTGAGTGTGGGACTTCTTTGAGGTGAGAGCATTTGGTCAACAAAATCGTCTGCAAACTTCTGGGTTAGTGTTATAGATTTTTGTGCATGGTTGCAAGTGACAGTGTTTTGCCATGTTCCAATTCCTTTTTGTCATGGTTGAGAATTTTGCATATGCATTATGATTTGAGTTTGTATGATAAAGGAGGGGTTAGAAATTTTGACTTAATGAAGAGTCGTGACTGCCGTAAGTTGCCTAAAGTTCTTTTGATTGAAGTGTAAAAGTAGTTTATTTTATTTTGTTTTTGCCTGAGGACATGCAAAAGTTCTAAGTTGAGGGTGTTGATGTGTCATGATTTTATGGAACTTTCGACGCTTAAAACAAAGAAACTATGCACATTCCTGGTAGGTTTATGTAGATATGATGCGTTTGTGTTGAATGTTGTAGGAAAATAGGTCCGGAACAGGAAATAGGGCAAGTAAGGAAAAATTGGACAAAACTAAAGGTTGATGCCAAGCCACGAGATGTCGTCCTAAGGAACGACTCGTGCCTGGAGTTGTGGGAAGAAATCAAAGCATGATAAAGAAGATCTAGTGTACTTAACAAATAAAAGGAACAACTCATTACGTCAGGTAACGAGTCGTTGTGATAGTCGTGGAGACTAGGAGGAGAAAATCTAAAGAAGTGTCCAGTGAAGGCAACGAGTGACATAACGAGTCGTCGGGAAAAGTGACGACTCGTCATTAATGATTGTGTGAATCCATCGAGTGCACTGGGAGATTTGGTGCGCTAGGGACATGAGAGACCTAACAACTCGTCCCCAGGCTTGACGAGTCTTTAGGTGACCCATCACCAGGATTGGACAAATTGTTGAGAATGACTCAAGACCACTGGCCACGACTCATTGGGAGACCCAACGAGTCGTTACTTGGACCGTTACCCCTGCCGACTTGGAATCCAAGTTTAGTTAGGATAAGATTTTTTTGGAACTATAAATATAATTTTTATGTTTATTTTTCGGACACAATTATTTTTTACCGACTTTTAGGAGGATTCTAGTATTGTTAACGATTGTTCTTGGTTCAAGAAACAAAGTTTATAATTTTGTTCTTGATTTTGGGAATTAATCAACATTGGAGTTTTGTTCATCGGTTTTGGAGTTATATTCAATTAACTTTGTTTTCTTCTATTAATTTTTGTAAGTTACAATTATGATTTATTTTATATTTTGTGATTGTGTTATTTCAAACATGAGTAGCTAAACCATAACTAGGGTTGTGGGAACCATGATGAATTAACACACATAGGTTAAACACTTAGTAATTCTTGAATGGGGCTTGATACATGTATTGTTTTTCCTTTCGTTTTACTTATTTCTTAACTGTTGCAAACATCGGAACTTGCCTTATTCTTACTTACCGGATAAAGGGATTAACAATGGATATTTGAGGCTATCAACCCTCATCTAATAGCTTGAACTTGTCCAGGGATAGCTAATTCGATATTAAGGGTAAGGGTTAAATAAGTATATGCCCGTATACGGACCAAGTTGCATGGTGATAATCATCTAGATAGGGGACCAACCATTTAGGTGAACCTAACTTGCCGATATTGCATGCTAAACACCGGAATAGATCACTAGTGTAAAAGCCTTGTGGTTATGAAGTCTTGGGGTACACAATCCTAGTCAATTTATTGATTGAATACAAAACGAAATTGATTTAAACATCTAGTAGTCTTTACTCTTTTTTATTATTTTATTTCTTTCCCCCAGGAAATAATTAATCCAGTAGTAATAGTTAATCACATTAACTCATGTTCTTTCCATATTCCCTGTGGGATCGACTCAACCTTCGTTGGGATCTATATTTTACATCGACTAATTTATATCTCAATTGTGAGGTGTAATTTGGGCGACATCAATCACCCATTTCATGGGTGAAATTTTTAGATAAACCCAATCATCCACTGCAAACTCTAATTATCTTCTCCTCAAATCAGCATAGTATTTCTGACAGCTCTGCGCTATTTTAAACCTCTCTCTGATAAGTTGCACCTTCTGCATATCCTCATGAACTGAGTCTGGCCCTATCGGGGTATCTTCACCAACCTCAATCCACCCGATATGAGATCTACACTCCTTCCATACAATGCCTCAAACGGGGCCATCTAGATACTGGAGTGGTAGCTGTTGTTGTATGCAAACTCGATAAGAGGTAGGTGATCATTCCAACTACCCTTGAAATCGATCACACAAGCTCTCAACATATCTCCGAAGGTCTGGATAGTCCGTGTAGATTGTCCATCTGTCTGCGGGTGAAAAGTTGTGCTGAGCTTGACCTAGGTACCAATTCCCTTCTGAAATGACTTCTAGAAATGTGAGGTGAACTAGGTACCTCTATCTGAAATAATTGATAAGGGCACCCCATGCATTCTTACCAACTCTCGAATATAAAGCACAATATAATCCTCAGTTGAGTCTGTAGTTTTAACTGGGAGGAAATGTGCTGACTTGGTCATCCGATTTACTATCACCCCAAATTGAGTCATGAGGTAGACCTATAATAAAATCCATATTTACTTCTTTCCACTTCCATGTGGGTATGCTGATATCCTGAGTCATACCTCCCGGTCTCTGGTGTTCCACCTTGACCTGCTGGCAGTTTGGGCACTTAGCTACAAATTCTACAGTCTCTTTTCATGTCGTTCCACGAGTAAATATCCTATAAATCATGGTATATCTTAGTAGCACCTGGGTGCATAGAATATCTCGAACTATGTGCTTCATCCAGTATCTTCTTTCTCAAATCACCTATATCCAGTACACACAGCCTACCCTAGTATCAGAGTTCACTATCTCCATTTATTTTCTGAGAACCGCCTCCTTCAGCTTAAGCAGTATGGGATCTTCATCCCGCCTTGACTTAACTTCAACTACCAACGAGGAATCTAATCCACTCTGCACTGCTACTCCGCGCTAAACTGTATCAACCAACGGCACTCCCAACTGAGCTAACCTGTGAATATTCTTTGCCAGTTCCTTTTTGCTCTCTCCAACATGAGCCACGCTCCCCATAAACATCCTTCTTAGGGCATCAGCCACCACATTTGCTTTGCCCTGGTGGCACAACACACACATGTCATAGTCCTTCAGTAGTTCCAACCACCTTATCTAACAAAGAATTAAATCTTTCTGACTGAACACATACTGAAGGCTCTTGTGATCGGTGAAAACATCCACATGAGCCCCGTAAAGGTAGGGCCTCCATATTTTCAATGCAAACACCACTGCTGCCAACTGCAGGTCATGAGTTGGATAGTCCTTTATGATCCTTGAGTTGTCTGGAGGCGTAATGGCGTAAGCTATTACCTTACCCCGCTTCATCAGAACACAACCAAGTCGAACTCTGGAAGTGTCACAATACACCACAAGCCCATCTGATCCTTCCGGCAAGGTTAACACTAGAGCGGTAGTGAGTCAAGTCTTCAACTCATGGAAACTCTTCTCACACGCATCTGACCACTGAAATTTCACCTTTTTCTAAGTCAAACTAATCAGAGAAGATGCAATGGAGGAAAAACCTTCCCCAAAATGTCGGTAATAGCCGGCTAGACACAAGAAACTTCTGACTTCGATTGGGGAAGTAGGTCTTGGCCAGTATTTCACCACTACTATCTTTTGAGGGTCTACTTGAATACCCTAACCCAAGACCACATGACCAAGGAAAGTCAAATACTTTAACCAAAATTCGCATTTGATGAACTTAGCGAACAACTGGCAGTCTCTAAGCGTCTATAGCACTATCTTAGGTGGTTATCATGTTCTTCCTTGCTTCTTGAGTATACTAGAATTTCATCTATAAATAATATGACGAACATGTCTAGATATGGCTTGAAAACCCTATTCATCAGGTCCATAAAAGTTGCGGGGGCATTAGTCAGTCCAAAGGACATAACCACGAGTACGTAGTGACCATACCGAGTTGTAAAAGCTGTTTTTGGTATGTCACATTTCTTGACCCTTAGCTGATAGTACCCCGACCTTAGATCTACCTTAGAGAAACAACTGCCACCCTGAAGCTAATCGAACAAGTCGTCAATCCTGGGTAGGGGATACTTGTTCTTAATTGTGACCTTATTCAACTGACGATAGTCGATACATATTCTGAGGGTACTGTCTTTCTTCCGCACGAATAATACTGGAGCACCCTATGGAGAGATGCTGGACCTGATGAAACCCTTATCAAGGAGGTCTTTTAGCTGCTCCTCAACTCCTTAAGCTCAGCTGGATCAATTCTATAAGGAGGGATGGAGATGGGTTGAGTGTCAAGGAGAAGGTCTATGCTGAAATCTATTTCCTGCTCAGGAGGAACTCTGGGAAGATCTTCGGGACACACATCAGGGACCTTGCTGACAACTGAAATAGAATGAATAGTCGAGGTCTCGAAGCTGGAATCTTTGATTAGAACTAGATGGTAAATACACCCTTTAGAAATAAGCTTTCTAGCCTTAAGATAGGAAATAAAGCAACCCATAGGCGTTGAACTATTGCCCGTCCACTCTAAAACTGGCTCATTAGGGAACTGAAATCTGACGAACCTAGTTCTGCAGTTGACTAAGGCCTAATCCGAGTGTAAACAATCCATTATTAGAATGAGGTCAAAGTCAACCATGTCTAACTCTACAAGATCAACTGGAATGACCTTATTTAAGATTGAGATTGGGCAGTTTCTATACACCCAGCTGGCTCTAATTGACTCACAAACTGGAGTGGAGACTAAGAATGATTCGAAGAGGACTTCTTGACTGCTATCAAACTGGACAGCTACATAGGGAGTCATAAGAGATTGTGTGGCTCCTAGATCTAGTAGGGCACACACATCTAGATGGAAAAGGTGTAACATACCCTTGACCACGTAAGGTGAGCTCGCTTGATCTTGATGAGAGGACAAAGCATAAAAATTGTTTTGGCATTGGCCGCCATCCGTACCTGAAGTGTTGGCCAATTGAACTGGTTGGCCTACTCGAGCTGCTGAAGTGGCCTATTGTGATCTCCCCCATCTTGTTTATCGGCATTCTCTAAGCCGATGACCAAGTTGTCCGCACCCAAAGCAACCCTCTCAGCCCCTGAAGGCATTCCCCAGAATGGTTCTTGCCGCACTTAGGGAAAGCATGATAGCGGTTGATGGTGCTATGACTCTGGGAATGCGAGCTTGATGCTCTACCCCTCCGATCCATGCGGGACCAAAAAGTAGGGGCACTGGCTGAAGTGGGTGCTGGAGCCATCTACTACTGCTGCTGTGGGTGGCTACTACCGCCAGTCCTCTAGTGGCCATAATCTGATTGTCCAGTCCTTTCCCACTTGTTCTCTCGCTCCAAATCTTTTAGTTTTTCGTCCTCAATCTACTTGGCATGAACGATAAGGCTGGATAGATCAATATCTTTAATAAGCTTGGCAGTCCTGCGCTCCTTGAGGACCAAGTTCGATACTCCATTGACGAACTTCAGCATGCGAGCCATTGGCTCGGCTACCATCTCTAGAGCATATATAGACAACCTTGTGAACTCCAGTGCATAATCTTCAACCATCCTACTTCCCTATTTCAGAATCATAAATTCTGCCACCTTAGACTCTTTGAGTTCCAAGGGGAAGAATCTGTTTAGGAAGGCTGTACTGAACTCCTCCGACTCCACCAATTTTGCTCCCGGTGGTCTCCCCTCCTTCCACTAATCATAGAAGATCTAGGTTACCCCTTTCAGCAGGTAGGAAAATACGTCAGCACTCTCAGAGGAGCTAACACCCATAATTTGGGTGATCTTCCTAAACTCATCCACAAACTCTTGCGGGTCCTCTCCCACCTTAGATCCATGGAAAGTTGGAGGGTTAATCCATGTGAAGTCCCGATCTCAGGCAGCTACTACGGACCCATTAGTATTGACCGGATCCACCTGCTGGTTCACATGGTTTGTGACTGTCTATGTGAGCAGTTGGATTGCTTCTCTGAACTCTGCGGAGGACAAGGGTCGTCCTGAGGGGCTGTTGGAGCTGGAGGGGCAGGTCGGTGAGCGTTGTCGGCCCTTCTTCCGTTATCACATCTTGGAGGCATGATTTCACTGATATGAAACTGGGCATGAGTTAGGATAGTATTTCTGGAATGGAACTTCAATGCACGATATAGAATATGAACAAAAGGGAGTTTTCCTAATAACGTCTCGTAGACTCCCCATCATATGTGTGGAACACTTCACACCCTAATGCGCTAATTCCAAGTTTGTCACGACCTGAGTCTATACCCTAGATGAGACACGGTACTTAGCATCACAAGTAACCCCAAGTCAACCCATGATCTATCATAACACTGTCACTTTGAGTAATGTCATAGTAGAATCTTTAAAAATAATAAAAACGATTTATGAAGTACTAAATCATAAAGCTTAATACAACATAAAACAAAACTATAAAGATGAATCTGTATCTATGTCTGAAAGCCATCTATCAGATGAGTTTCTTAGACAAGACCCCAGCTAACTCTAAAGTCTATTGAATGAAATATAACTAAATAAAAATAACATCATCCGTGAAAGATGAGGACTCACCACTGGTGCAATTGAAAACTCTTTTATAAGATTTGCTAATGGTGCTAAGACTGAGAACCTGTAGCTGTATCATAAATCGATACAGCATAAAAGTTATGCGTGCACTTTTATTGTACTGAATAAGTAGGAGAAAACATAACACGAAGAATAAATAGTTGAACTGTAATGACATGCAATGACCAACTGAAATGCTAAAACTAGATAAACTGAAATATATTGAGATGGTCAAAATGACCTTGTCTGATGGTCAAAGACATGCCATAAATCTGAGATACAGATATGAACTACTATACTGAACTGCATAATTTGAAACTATTCTGAGTTGAGTTAACTGAGACTAAACTGACTAGTGGAAGACTCTATAACCGACATATAACCACATGAGCTAGACTGGAGTCTGATGTATGGACCCAATCGGTAGGACCCAATATACCTTGCCAGGTTATAAAGGCATGAACTGGGTGATCGCAAGTCTAGGGCCATGAGGCAAATAAAAATAACCTATGGTGGCAACGTAGTTCTGGGAACCTGGATGCGTTGAAACCCCGATCTGCTCGGTGCTAAGTCCTACTCCCACTGGATTGTCCTAGACTTTCTATTAAGCTGATATCTTGAAAGTATAGCCCAAGACTAAGTCAGGAATACCTATCTAGAAGTACCTTGAGTGTCTTATCTGACCAGATTCTGTAACTGGTGTTCTAAGACTGGCCAGAGCTTCTTATATGGAAGCGTCATAACCTTCTAAAAAACAAATTGAAATCTGAAACTGGGGTTCTAATACTTGTCAGAGCTACTTATCTAGAATTGTCATAACCATCTAAAGAATCACAAAAATCTGATAACTGCGTCTAGCACTGATAAATGGGAGGCACAACTAACACCTCAAGAAACGACTGTAGGAAAACTGATCAGCTGACATTTCTGGACAATACTTGACACTTCAAGAATTGACTATAGTCAAACTGATCAACTAAAATTTCTATACAATATTGAGTATAGTAATCTGACTAAGACTAGACTAATATGTATCTGACTGAAATTTCCACAAACACTAACAATATGGGGATCTCAAAATTAATTGAATCAAGCTACAGGGAAGCTAGTCCAACACGTAAGATTCTAAATTTTACTGAACTGAGAACTAGGGCTAAAATCCTTCAACTAGATACAATTTTCACAAATTTGTAGAAATAGGGAATAATAAAGCAGTTAAAATCATGAGAAATATTCCGCTTGAAATCTTAAAGAAGTCTGTCTGAAAACTTTCTACATTTTGAATCCACAAGGTTGTAACTAATAAAGAAAATAGAGAAGATTTTGGGGACACAAGGGATGAACTATTCCCTTGTTGAATTCCCACATACCCGGATAAGAAATTCCTGGAGAAGAATGCATGAACATCTGCAACTGACAAAAAGCCCTATTCTTGCTTGAGAGGAAAGGTCTGGATTCTACGATCGATATTCTGAGAGTCAACGTGGGGAATGAGGGTGAAACCATTTAATCCCTATAAATTCATTGAAAATATACTTAAAACGACATGATTCAGGGACTAAATGGGTGAAAAATTGCAAAAACATCCCAGGAATAAAATTTGAAATACTAACCGACAGGGAACCAACGGGTCACTCAACGAGTCGATTGAGACAATGACTCGTTGTAACCACTTGTTGGAATTACTTCCTAGGTGTTTGGATCACTAGATCTGGCAACGGGTGGGACAACGACTCATTGGTGGACCCAACGGGTCGTTGAGTCCAGTCGTTACTTTCATTGGAAAATTTCTAAAATCTCAAACTTGATGTAATGGGTGGTGATAATGTCTCATTGTGGGAAACAATGGGTTGCTTTTCCACTCGTCATCACTGGAAGGAGTTTTTGGGGATCTCGCCCAATGACTCATACCACGAGTTGTTGTTTTTGACGACGACTCGTTAGTTTAGTCGTGGGGTCCTGGAAGAGGGACTTCTGATATGGGGACCAACGAGTGACAGGACGACTCGTTGTTCCTCACAACGGTTCATTCCTTGTCCCATTGGTTCCCGAAGGACCACACTTGGATGATCACAACTTACACAATGAGTCATTGGAGCTGAACATGACTCGTTGTCTCAGTCATTCTGAGGAAGATTTTGTGGTTCTCTTCTGGATTTTTCTTGCAAGGTCTGAGTCTAGTCTAGGAAAGTTTCAGGGTGTTACAAATTTTCTATTTATTTGTTCCGACCTTGGTTTCCAGAATCGTGGAACCAAGTGTTTTGTCCAGACCCTTGGGCATTGGCTCGAAAACCTACCACCTGGTTGTCCATGAAGTTTGCCTCCTCCTTGGAATCTGAGTTCTCAGGTCCTGGTTCCTGTCCCTGCGTCCCCACTGCATTAACCTTTCTGACTCCAGCGCCCATGATATGCTTCTTGAGTATGTCCAATGATGTGAGTATATGGGCCAATTCATGGTCAAATTATTCCTCCTTCCTTTGTTGGTGTGCAATCAAACCAACAACATATGTACCAGCGACTGCTTCAACTTCTTAGGTGTGCCATGCTCTATTCATTTTCATCACTCTGTCTATAAAAGTGGCAGCTTGCTCCTAGGTGTGGCTCATCAGTGCTCCTCTTTCCACTATGTCTTCTACAACTTTAGTACTGTTATTCAGTGATCTATAGAAAATCTCCAACAAAATATCATCAGGGATTTTGTGGTTTGGGAACTTGGTCAGCTTCTTCTTGAATCTCAACTAGGTTTCATGAAGTTCCTCAGTCTTCAATTGTCAGAAATTATAGATTTCATCCTTAAGCTACAGAATCCTGGAGGGTGAATAGAATCTCTCTAGAAAAGCTTGTTTGAGCTCCCTCTAATTGGTAATGGAGTCATTGGGCAATTTCAATAACCATAAGGTGGCCTCCCAGATAGAGAGAAGGGGAAGATTCTTAGCCTTATTGCATCCTGGCTGACTCCGGTCAGCATGCACGCCTTGCATATTCTATAAAAGTTTATTAAGTGCAAGTTGGCATCATCTGCCGCGTGACAACTAAACACCCCCTTAATGTTCAATAATTGGGTCATGGTGCTAGTGATGTTAAATGTTGCCCCAACAGGAAATGGTGGTGGTACAATAGCTCCGGTTGACCTGACTTCATCAATGTTTGGGTCATCCACATCAAAGAATAAAGGGGCATACTATTTCCCCTTCCATGGTGACCAGCATTGACAACCTCATCTCGAGCATCATCGGCTTCCTGAAGTGCAGCTTGAGGAGCTAGCTTAGCCTGCCTAGCTTATTCAGCAAGATGTACATCTCTCTACTCTTGGTTCTCCATCCTTTTAGTGTTATTTCATGTTCGAGATCTAAAGGAATCAGGGGGTTTCCACTCTGTCAAGTACTTCGCATTCACCAAGCGACAACCTGTGGATGTCAAAAAACAAAAGGAAAACATAATTCAGTAAATAACAACCAAAATTTAAATACAAGCAATTAATCTAATCTTAGCATTATTCCCAGCCAATGGCGCCACTTTATGATAATGCTCAAACTCACACTTCCTGACACAGTATGAAGCAGACATTGTCAATGAAGAACCCAACAAAGAGGTTTTGGTTGAACCCACAAGGAATAAGGTAAGATTTTAGACTAATGCCAGTACTTAAACTTGTTGGTAAGTTATCTCCAAATTGGGGGGTTTAAAGAAAAATAATATTAAAACAAGATTGTAGTTGTGGTTGTTATCATGATTAGCAAATAACTATGGTAAGTGTTCCCCATAGGTTTATAACTACTTCAGGTATATGACGACTAAATTCGCGCATACCGCAAGTGTACGGGTCATGCAAGTAATATAGTGGCTCTATTAAAGAACCGGAATGTCGAACCCACAGGGACTGGACCCATTCCGCTAACTATCTGGTTCGAGTGTGATATTAAATACCAAAACTGTTGATTATAGAAGTTTTCGAGGGAGGTTTAATGAAGTCTAATTTTGGTCAACGACATATCCTGAATTCACTCTAGCAGCAACATAGAGTTAAAACCAGATAATCATGCGCTATTATGAATTGCAATGGGTTAAGTATGAAACTATCAATTTTCGTCTCACATAATTAAAATTGCATGTTCATGGCCTTTCGAGCCTCTAAACACGACAAACTAGCCTCACTGCATCATTGTGAGCGAGGATGCTAATTCTAGTTAGTGGGCAATTAATTACGTGGATGTGGTTTACGTGGAAATGAGTAGGGACTCTCGTGCACCTAATCATTTAACCAAACTTTGCCTCACAACTACTTCTTTGAGGGGTGATGTGATAATTCTAAGTCGGTCTCTAAGTAATCCCGTTTTATCAACCAAGCAAGGCATTAGGTATATTTCTATCCTAACACAAATTATAACGTGAGATACAATCATGCTCCTTACA